>SZWC01013478.1:8087-27740 GCA_023375785.1 Penium margaritaceum | reverse complement strand
GCCCCTCCAAGGCAGCCGACTTGCCCACACCGCCGCCGTTCTCCAGCATCAGCAGGTGCGCCATCTTGGCCCTCCGCTTCTTGTTCTCCTTGGCCTGCAGCTTGGCGAAGGAGGCGTTGTCCTCGCTGGTGTAGCGGCTCAAAAACTCATCCAGCGTCATGCTCGTGTCCACCTCCGCTCCGCCTTCACCTGCACCTCCCGCTGTGCCTTCCAGGCCTGCCCGCAGCTCCAAACCCCCGCCGACGCCGGCGCTGGGGCCAGGGCTGGCGGCAACGGACCCAAACGGAGTGGCGGACAGGCTGCGAGGCGTCCCAGCCCCGGCTGACATCCCGGACGGTGTGGCCGTCATCGAAGGGGTGGAACCCGGACCCCCGCCTCTGCTCTTGGCATGTCGTTCCGCCCGACGGGTCATGATGCGAATCTGGGCCGCCCGCATGGCCGCGGGGTCGCCAGTACGTATAGCCTCCAGCCATTCCAGCCTGTCCTGCAGGCGGGGGATGTCCGGGAAGTAGTCTCGCTGCACGATGCGCTCGATGGCGGCAACGTAGGTGTCCTCGTCCAACACCTTGGAGGGCCCAGAGGCGGGAGATCTCCGCGGCTTCTTCGGAGGCGGGGGACCCATAGAGCCATCCTCGCGGCTTCGGCCTGGAGTGCCCTGGCGGCAGCGGGGAGAGGGGGACGGAGAGAGGGTGAGCAGGCGGGGTGATCGGCCTGGCGTGGACAGCATGGCTTGAGCGAGGCACGAAAGCAGGCTTTCAGACGGGATAGCGAAGTAAAGCGTGGAAGCAATGACTACACAGGGCAAGTAAGACGCAGGCGGACCGGAGTGCTGCGAGGAGGCAGAGGCAGACGGCGCACCAGCAGTTAGCCAAGGCGACGGCGTAGAGGTGGCACACAGAGAAAGAGGAAGTTCAGGCTGTTGGAGTCCGAACGACTATGCGAGTTTTCAAAAAGTTGGGAAGTGGTGTTAGGTTCGGAAGTCCCACACGCAAACGACCGCTCTGCGCGTGCTGCGGTGGCCGCGGCGTCTGCGGACGACGCGGTGAGACGGCGAGACGTCGTCGAAGCAAAAGGATCAATCACTTCGTTAGTGACGAGTTGGAAACTTTATTGCCTTAGTTGATTCGACTCTCAACTAATCAACAATACTGGTTCGTGACAAAAATTATTCACAGTAAGTAGCCTCGGTCTTCGCGGGGTCGCTCCAAATTTTTTAACGGACCAATTTTAAATCGTCCTTCTGTCCTCGAACTTACAAAGAAGAACTTTCCAAGTCAAAACATGTTCTACTGAAGAATTCTACGTCTAAATCATGCGATGGAAACTTTTAACACGAAAACTATATCTCAATCTAGGTGTATCTAAAATGGCATTTTGCTTCATCAGAAAAAAACGATTCTTGCATCAACATAAGTGCTAAATCAAAAACTCAACAAACTCAAACAAGAAAAATGTCTTCATCTTATAATACGTTTAGGGGAATTTTCAATGATATTTTAGCTTTAACGATAATGCATAAGGAATCCAAGCAAAATACAATGAACTTTTTTCATTCAATCTCTAAGAGGGAAAACCAGTGGAGTAAACATGAAATAACCTTTCCCTTGAAATCACATTCTTGCGCCAATACAAAAATTTCACAATTATGAAATGGTGAATCAACAGGCACAATTCTGGATGTTTATGTTATGAAAAGTAAAGTTTCTGTTCCAATCTTGTTTTCAACATGAATAAACTTCAAATGTTTTTTCATTTTCATTTAAACAAAAGAAGTACAAAACAATACAATATTTATCTTTTGGATAGAATTCTTGTGATTCTTCATACAAACAAGAATTCTATTAAAATAGAAATCCGCACTAATGATAAAATTCAAATATTTCAGAAACTTTAACACATATTTCATTCCTTTGGGAAATTTTTCAACCCGGGTAAGAACCATTGTGAGGATTAACTCATGATTTCTATACCCCCAAACATAAATTTAAACTTCCTTCTACGTTTTTCAAACCCTAAACATTTTCTTCATGGATACCCTATGACATTCAAACATCATGTTTTCAGTGGCTTTAAAGTGAATTTATTTAAAAATAAATTATACTGAATTCATCTCAAAATCATGTCAAAATAAAATGTTTGAGTATTATAGTCTTTTCATGAAGAACATTATGTATGGTTTGACTAACGTGAAATGAATTCAATTACATTTATGGGGATATAAAATTTTTCAAACCATCCTTACAAAAGTTCTCATCCGGGTTGAAACTTTCTTCAAAGTAATTGAATATATATAACTTTATGAAATATAAAAATATCATTATGAATCCGGAAATCATAACCATAAAATTGTTGATTTCATGAAACATCACAAAACTTCTATCCATAAGATTAATGTTTGCATGTTTCCTTCCTTCTCATGTTTTGATCAATATGAACATGTTGAACACAACTTTGGAACACAAAATATACTTTTACAACATAAACACATAGAATTATTCCAATTAATTTACCAGTTCATTATTCGTTTCTTTTATGAAGGCGCACAAAAGTTATCTTAAGTGACATGCAATGTCATGCTTAATCCAGAGATTTTTATTCCTACAAATTGAATACAAATAGAATACTTCATTTTTATTTGATACTTCATACGCTACCGTTCAAGATAAGAAATCATTGGAACTTCCCCTAGACTTATGATAGAATTTAAAGTATATTTTTTGTTTTCATTTGTTTTGTTTTCTTAATTTACCACGTAAGTTGATGCATATATTTTGTTGTGACAAAGCAAGATGTCTTATTAGATAGACCTACATTTAGCTATGATGGTTTTGCAAAATGTTTGTCACATGATTTACACATATAGTTCTTCAACAAAACAAGTTCAAACAAGGAAATATCTACTTTGTAAGTTTGAGGACAGAAGAATGATTTCAAATTGGTCGGTCACAATATTTCAAGCGACCCCGCGTACACCCAAGCTACTTACTATAAATAAGATTTGTGACAGACTAGTATGGTTAATTAGTAGCGTCTTTAAACACCTTAGGCAATAAAATGTTCAATTCATCACTAACCAGGTAATTGCCCCAAAGGAAAACCCTCCACAACATGCTAATACGTTCATGATGTGTGTCTCTCTACATCATTAGATGGACTTTTGAGGCCCGACGTAGTTTTTTTGGAACCAGGCGGTCTCGATGGACAGCGTCCGTACAGCCATCCGTCGCGATGGCTTCCCTCCCAAGTTGACATGGGACCGCACCATCGCTTGATGCGCCTGCTTTTTTTACCCTAAACTCTAATCTAATGGTTCAATCTGTAAACAACAATTTAAGGCTGGTTTCAAGCGTTTCTCTCGGCCATCAAGGCCCATCGAGCCTCGCAGCCTATGAGGCTCGATGGTGTCTTGCATGTGACGACCTCCATCACGTAATGGACCTTTCAGGAGAGTCGAATGGAGCGGGAGACAATCTTTGTGGATAAATGTATGGAGCGACCAATCGAGCACGCTCATTTTCTGAAACTCTCTCTTTTTTCAATTCGAATCAGGCGAGACCTAGCAAGGGTCCAATTATGTAATTGGTGTGAATACACGATGATTTTACTCTCTTCTTACGTTGCAACAATCATTCCAATTAAGCTCAAAGATGATGAGCTTAAACATATCAAGAAATAGCGTGACCAAACTTGCACATACCTACTATAGAAACCGACATGATCTAGAAACGACAAGGGCTACACCAACCATTCCACAATAAAACTTTTACAAGTGGTTCCTCCTAAAAACAGCAAAGAAAATAGTTTCATATTCCGGTTGGTATTATAGCGATGGGTATACACGAGTCCCTAAACTCACGAGCAACCTATGTTTTGTTTCGTTTCTTTAGGTATACTTAGCAACTTAGTCGCAACAGTGTTTTTTGGAACTCAATGGGAATTTCGTCGAACATCCTGGAACTCTCGCGCCATTACGAGAAAGTTTTGGCCATTTCTTCAACTCATGGACACTTTCTCGTGGTTTTACTTGACACTTCAAGACTATGGGTGACAATATCTAGAGTGACTTTGACAGATCTTACAAACCCCAAATTAAACCTTGAAGCCCCCCATCAAACCAACAAGGGACTTCACTAGTCCACGAATCAAAACATCGGCGCATCACACAGACCACGGAAATGCCAAAAGGCTTGACCAACCCTCATTCTGTTGCCCTCGCCGTTTGAATACACCCTATTGAGTTTTGACACTTGTAACAACAAACTATACATTCTACTTCTCAAAGCTACCCAATCTCATGAAAACTTACAAACTTTGATTTCAACTATCAACCACTTCACTTCCGCCAGCATAACAAGATTAGTTCCCACATTGACTAGAGGCCTACAAGTGTCTTCTAGTACATCTCCACCAAAGAGGAGTTCGCAAACCTTGCAACAAAGTGGACGCACGAAGCTAGCGCAACCGACAACAAGCAGTAGTAACAGGCGAAGACACCAGCGATGATACAAGGTATCAAGTGAAGGAACTTCAACTTCATCAAGAGGGATAAACGGCTGACGGTTGGCACTTCGATTCACGTAACCAATCCGAAGGCAAGCGCACTTGACATGCCCATGCCGCCTACACCACCAACCAATACAAATCCATTGACGACACGAGACATGATTGCGTAACTGACTGGGCGACAAACATAGATGGAAGCATTTCAGCAAAGGCTTGTCGAGCAAGTGCAACAATCAAAATCCATGACTCAAAAACATTAGAAGCAGTAGTTACCAATTGACACCACATCGGCAAATCCTTGATTGGTCGAAGGCTTCCTAAGTTGTTCGATCCTGGAAATTCCAAAGGACCAAAGGTCAAGAACTTCTTAACAATGTTTTCAGTTATAATGCACCAATATTAAGGTTCACTCCGATGAATAGAATATGAACCTTGCAGCCTTGCTTCTACGGCGCATGTCTTTAAGTTGGTGGGCCGATCCCATGGCAATCCAACGGCAAGAGGCCGCTATAGGCACTGATTGAACGGCTACCACATCTCTTGAGCAGGTTCACTCAACCATAACATTATCAATTACTCCCACATCCAACTAGCGTTAGTTTGCTTAGGCACTCGACGCTTGCTTTTGCAAGTTGAATGAGAAAACAAAGGTTTGCTATCCGCTATAACGGTTGAAGAAGCTTTATAATGTGGCTATACATACGCGAAGTTTTGTGAGATCATCATCGACAACAACCTTGCACATGATGAACTATGTTTCCACTACATTACCGGCCTCGAACAAAATATTTGTACAGCACTTGTGATTTAGAACATTAGCAATAGCTTACCAAAATCATCGTGAATGTAGAACACGTTGACTATGTCGATTTCAACTCAAAGTTCAACGAATCCTATAGATGGCGCCCTAGGTATCAACAGTGGCATAAGAACGAGAATCAGTCGCAAAACATGGAGAATTTGACTCCGATGGAAGTCAAAATCATTGATCAAAAAGGAGATCAACAAACCTACTACAACTACGGAAAGACCAGACACATTGAAAGGAACTTCTACCGACAAAACCAAAGGGGGAGAGCAACAAAAACATAACAAAGGAGGAGGGGAATTGGGAAATGGTAGAGGGCAAGAGTAGATATCAAAACTCCTGCCCTCGCTTAAATTCCTACGCGGAATGAACACCCACTTGAACGGCTACTATCACCTAATACAAGGGTTTCTCACATCCAAAGCTTTGATGAGGGATACGAGAACAATGAGCTACTAATACTATTGAGAGTGCAACCAAGGGGTTGTACAATTCACGGAAACTTGCCGATGTCACTTGATGGAGGTGCATCCCACAACTTTGTATCTAATCAACTAGTGAAAAAGCTGAGTTTGAAGCACGAACCTGGAGCTTTTGAAGGAAATACCGTTGATGGACGACTTTGCATCCGCTAACTAAGGAAACCATTACAAATGAACAATGAGGGTACTTTATGGAGACGCTACCTAATGAGGGACTACGAGGTCATTTTTGGGCGAGATTTCCTATACCACAAAATACTACAAGTTAAATAAAGCAACGGCGCTCTTTACATTAAACAAGACATGCAGGTGATGTGCCTACTACTCGTGTAGCGGCCAAAATCCACTCAACAGGCCAAAAGCGACAGCACGGCAACCAAAAGCGACACAACCGTGGCACTAATCATTGCACGAGTCCAATAGCCACCATCTACGCCAATCTTGATCGATGTGCCCAAAATACCTGCGGAAAGCAGCCTCGGTGTGGTTGGTACACGTTGTTGTGAGCGGCGTATACAACAAATCAATCGCCACTCGTGAGGCATGAGCCTCATCAATCTAAACAACCTCATTGGCATCAAAGTTCACAAATGTACCAGAGCAGTTTGCTCTTCTCCTAAAAGAGTTTCAAGGGATTTTTCTCTACAAGAAAACTCCCTTTCAATAGATACATTGACCATCAAATGGAGCTGAAACCCATCAACAAACCGATTGCTAATGGAACCTACCATATGAGTGATCACGAACTCACTAAGCTCAAGTGACAACTGGATGGCATGCTCGCTCAGAGGTTCATCTAACCGTCCATTTCTTTGTACGATGCACAAATACTATTTGTTAAAAAGAAAACTAGCAAAATGCGGATGTGCATGGACTCCCAAGCATTGAACAACATGGAAATTAAGAACCGCTGCCCTCTACCTTGGGCAGACAAGCTTTTTGACCAATGCCACGAAGCAAGAGTTTTTGACGAAATCATCCTACAAAGTGGCTACCAAGCAATCCGCATTGCTGACAAGGATGTTGTAGAAACTCCCATTCAAACGCGATATGTGCACTTTGAGTTCACACTTGTATCGTTTGGACTCACAACCAACCCAGTAACGTACATGGCAGCGATAAACAATATATTTTTTTCCATACCTCGACCAGTTTGTTATGGTGTACCTTGACGGCATCCTCATGTACATTCAAACCTCGAAGGAACATTGACAACATCTCCTACGGGTGCTCGACATCCTCCAAAGGGAGTCTTTTTTTTTATGTATTGTCAGGGTTTAAAATACCTTCTAATAGGCCCCCTTCCGGGACCTGCTATAATGGTAACTGCCATTGTCCTCCAAAGGGAGAAGTTCTATAGGAAGCTCAAAAAGTGTGAACTTGGTCAATGGTTGATCAAGTTTCTCGATCACATCATCGTAGGTGGATGGATATCCATGGATCCAAAAACAATATCCGCACTGGAGGATTGGCCAATTGACAGAAGTACGCAACACAATGTTTTCTTGCATTTTTCAACTGTTATCGAAGGCTTGTGAAGGATTATGCTTAAGTGTCAATGCCTCTTTCCGACATCATTCAAAAACGTTTGAATGCATTTGGCAAGATAGCTAACAAGAAGCCTTTACATTCTTACATAATGCTCTGACCTTGGCGCCAACCATTTGATTGGCAGATCCAACGGCCGACCACATCATGGCCACAACCGCCTTTGTTTAAGCAATAAGAGCCATCCTCCTGTAAGACAAATATGGGGAAGAACAGCCCATGTCGTACATGTTGCAAAAGCTCCACAAAGCAGAGCTCAACTATGTCGTCAACGAGAAAATAATTCTCGCGGTTCTTCTCGCCTTCAAAACCTGGTGCTCCTCTTTGGAATGCCTTAGGTATGTAGTTTGGGTGGACCACCACGCCCTCAAGTAGTACCTTAGCCAGAGGCAAACTCGGTGAATGGAATTCCTTGAGTCCAATCTAGACTACAAGATTGAGTATTGGCCCGAAAAGATATATCCAGCAAACACGTTGAGCCGCAAGCCCGATCTCATGGAGGTGAACACATTGCATGTTAAAGTAGATCCGTACGTTGCGAGGTTGTTTGCACGTGGCTATGAGGACCATGCAGCCTACGACGCGACAAAGTTCCACTTTGTAGGCTATTATTGGCGCCAAAAACAGAAAAATCAAGTTTTTGTCCCCAAATTCAAAGAGCTACAAGGCATGCCTCTCAAGGAGTGCCACAACAGCTATCAAGGAGGCCACTTCGAAGTTGATAAGAATTTGAAAACAATCCAAGCACTATTTGTGGAACAAGATGGGGGTTGACAACAAAAACTTCTCGAAACGTTGCGGCTTATGCCGAAGAGCGAAGAGTTGGCACACCAAACCCCTTGGTTTACGACAACCACTATTGATACAAAAAATACCATGGACAAACATCTCCACGGATATCGTGATAGATTTGCGCGTCAAACCCGAACGGTTTGGCGCCATACTCAATGTTGTTGACAAGTTCTTAAAGAAGGCGCACTTCATCCCAACCACTACGGATGTCATCGTTGAAGGGACAACACGACTGATCCTTGACAAACTTTTCCGACTTTATGGGATCCTACGGTCAATCAAGAGCGATCCACATGCGTGGTTTACCAGGAAGTTTTTGCAAGATTTGGTGTAGAGATATGGCAGTCAACTAAAACATTCAACCGTGTTCCATCCGCAAATCGATGGAAAAACCGAGCGAATCAACCAAACACTTACACAACTCCTTCATACCCTGTGCAAACCTCGCAGCACCGACCACGCACTCAAGATCCCGGTCACCAAGTTTGCATAAAGTTTAGAAGCATCCGTCGCAATGGGAAAAACACCGTTTGAGGTGGTCTCTAGAGCAAAACCAACCACCCCAATCAACATTCAGACCGAGAGCAACATCCATGCCATCGAAACTCAACAATGAGAGCTTTCCGAAACTTGGGAAGAAACTCGTCAAACCCTTGCAAAAATACAAGAATTTATGAATTAATAGGCCGATAAACATCAATAAACCAAGGAGTTCAAGACCAATGACAAAGTTGTGCTGAAATCCATGACCATCAAACTCCGCACATCAAGCAACCCAAGGGTCAAACCTTGGCGGCTGGGACCTTTTGCCAATTTGGAGATGCACCCTCAACTTTTCGCAAAACTCTGCCTACCTGACATTATGCAGATTCACCCGTTCTTCCACATCAGTGAACTTTGATAACATGTAAATCCAGTGCAAGATTTTCCTATACGCGTGGCACCTAGCCCACCGCTCATGATCGCCGACGGTGATCATGAGAACGAGGTTGAGGAAATCATTGATCATCGCCAACGAGGAGGTGAAGACCTATATTTGGTCATGTGGAAGAGCTTTGACGTGACACATAATTTTTGGGTGTCGTAGAGCCAACTCTCAGACATCGATTCCCTCGTTGACGATTACCGAGCCCGATTCCCACCACGTGTTGCTAAAGTACCGAAACGTCAAGGCTAGAGTGGGACAAAGCATTATGAAGATGGGTAGACAAGAGTGCCTCAACACGCAATCGACCTTTTTTTCATTTCGTCACTCTAGGTATACTTTGTGACTTAGTTGCAACAGTATTTTTCTGCGCTCAAGGGGGTCACTACCAAACATCCCAAAACTCTTACGCGATATCGACCACTTTTTGGCCATTTCTCAAACTTACCAAAACCTACTCGCAACATTCCTTGACACTTTGAAACTACAGGTAAAAACATCTTCAGCAACTTTGAAAGATATTGCTGACTCCAAATTAAACCTTGAAGCACCCCGTCAAACCAAGAACGGACTTCTCGAGTCCACGAATCGGAACACGACATCGCATCACGCGGACCGCCGACATGCCAAACGGCTAGACCGAGCCACATTCTCTCGTTGTCACCATTTGTATATACACTATCGAGTTTCGACAATTGTAACAACAAAGCATGCTCTTTGCCTCTCAACAATACCCAATGTTGTGAAAAGTGACAAACTCCGATTTCAACTGTGAACCACTTCACTTCCGCCACCGTAGCAGTGGGGGCCTTGAACTCGCCTAGCATTTATCAGATCATTATCGTGAAAACATAACAGCTGAACAGACGTGCTAGCAATGCATCCTTACCCATCCCTAACATTAGTAGACATTGAATCCATGAATGTAGCCACATCTTCATTCTTCTCTCATTTACCATGTTCCACGAGATCAGTATGACGGGTTCATAATACGTTTCATGTCCAAGATGTTCATCTCACTCTTTTGGGGGAACTCTTGAACGTCAAGCTGAATGGAACACAAAATCGATTAATCCATCATGAGAATATCTCGCACAACAAGTTTTTTTATCCCAGTCTTTCTCGGATCAATGCTCGTGATTGTAAATCCCGATTCATCCATCATAATGTTTTTCTATGTTTATTCAATTCAATTTCAACGTGCTACCATCCAAAGAAACATGATCAATTACTAAGTGGTTAAATCATGAAGGCAAACTTGGCCATCATAGAATAATGTATGCCGGCATCCACAAACTTTCACCATGCATGTATGCTAGCACAGTGCAAACACACGGTCACAAGTGTGAGGCTTTGCCCGATGTCTTGTGTAACTTTTCCAATGTACATAAATTTTTTCTATGGTCTATTCTTGGTTTTAGAATTGGCCCTAATGGATCAGATTCCCGCAATACGCACACAATTTAGCTTAGATACCAACAAGTCCGATTTTTGATATGGCATGTCCACCTATCAAAGAAATAAAAACGATTTCCAAACCTCACACGTTGTACTCGATCAACGACATGCTTTGGTGATTACGCATGAAGACAAGGGTCATGTGACAGTTGCTTGATCGTGGACGTCACCCCTTTGCAAGATCGCGATGGAGCAATGACCCTTTTGTCTTTTTTCTGACGCTTAACCCCCTTCCATTACAATTTCGGGTTATGTCTGTTTTGCACAGGTAGAGCCCGCGTAAAACATAAAACCATACATTGTAATAGGGGGTCCGAAAACAAAGGGTCATAGCTCCATCACAACCAAGCTAAACACCCCTTGCAATCCTTGCATTACTTTTCATGGCACACAAACCACCCATGGCTTGCGGAGAAAATACCTTCAGACCCAACCTCTCTTTACATTAAGGGCTAAGGGTTCTAACTTTTGCGCACGCATTTGCTGAGCTCCGCGGTAACCAGGCTCAGCAGATTCCCTTTCAATGCATAGGGTATCTTGGACCCCCCACGTAAAACCCTATGCAAGCCCCCCCCCCCCCTTGAACAATGACAAATTCCTGAAAAGGGGAGCTTGTCATTGTCCGAGAAGCAAAGTAACATCACCATTTCAACAATGCATTCCATGCAACGTCGACATGGATTTTTCTTGGATAAAAATTTTTTAATGTTTTTCAACTTGATGATATTTTAACTATACCTTAATCTATGCTATGCATGTTCTGCCTAGTTTAATAGGTGGGGGCATGCCAGCTCAAATTTTACACAGGGTGGGTATCTAGTCGCTCGATCATTTTATATTGTGTATGGATTTTATCTGCATTTTGGGCTGGAATTTGCTTGCTTTTATCACTAACATGAAGTATTCATACTCACATAGACTTTTTTCTGAATAATGTTGGACAATGCATGAAGTTTATGACAACATACAATGAAAGCATGCACACATGCACAACACATCAAAAATCACTACAACATACCACATACCACCACATTGTAGAGTATCGTATCATATCGTACTACAAAACATGATTGAATACCGCACAATACCACATGAGCATACCACCACCATGGGGTTCCATCGCTCTTGTAAGCTACCACTATATTGCCACACACACCATCATGAATATGTGTAAGTACACTATTAGGTCACACATAACCACATATGCATGAAACATCATGTAAAAGGTCACAAACACAAACACGCACCTACAAACACACATACATACGCACACACACACAAACACACACACACACACACACACACACACACACACACACACACACAATCACATCCTGAAGTAAATTGACATGTTTGCTTTTGCTATCATGCACACATTCACCCAGATGTGAACGTGCAGAAGCCAAAGGCATCAAGACTTAGAAACAACCAGACACACACAAAACCATGGATTCACCTATGCACAAACCCATGTGCACTATAACTCAATCACATTAGAACATACCTGGATATGCAATAATTCAAGCACATTTGCACACATTTACACGTGCATGTATACACAAAGACATGCATGCATGCATGTAACCATCCATACATAAACACATAACATTTCGCACTCAAGAAATATAGGTAGACACATAAGCACACATACAAAAACATGCATGAAACAAATCCAAAAAAAAATGTACAAGCATGCATCAGCACACGCTTAAGTGTGCATTCGCACACACTGTATTTTACTCAAGAATATTCTACATGCACATAATCAACCATGTGTATAAGTAAACAAACAAATGTAGACCAAAGTAGACAAATACAATTCAAATCGCATGAATGTTATGCCATTGAGATCTAGTTTTTCTAAGAAGATTTGTTTTCCCGTGGGGTAGAACCAACCATAAAACACAAATAGGGTGTTTATTTGGCCAAAAATCTAATCAATGCTAAGACGGGTATAATCTTAGGTAAACATCTCTACCATGTCATAACATTGTCTTCAATTGACTGGCTAGCTAATACTCATATTGAAAATAGATGAAGTAACCATCTGCGCAAATGAAATCAAGAGAGTATGAAGCACCTTATTAGTATCTTCCCTATGATGACGTGTTGGTGACTCGTATTCTTTAACATCCCCTCTTTCATTTCACCCATCGTTTGAGCCATCAATACCAGTCACTTGTTCCAAGGGCTCCTATCTCCTTAGTCGACAACATACAAACAACTTTTCCTCGTAGTAGCATCTAAGCAAAAACACGATTCTACTCTCCATTGTGTTCTTTGTTTCAATGAGTGAGTAGACAAAACGCAGTGCAATCCTCACATCTCCAACCAGTGTAGCAAGACGATTGAGTTCAACACCTGCTTGATGGTTATAGGTTGACAACAAAAACCAAAACCATGGCATTTACCCTATGGAATTCAATAATGTGACTCGCCATCGTTAAAGAATCCCTCGCCCCTCCCTCTTTGTGGTAATTTTGTGAAGACATTTGAAACTCTTGATGTAAGCTAAATTTAACACAACTTCAGGTCATGTGAAAACAACACATCAACCTTTGAACAACAACCTCATAGTGTGAAAAATGACACCAACATATCCTTTTTCTAGCCTTGAAAATGATGCACCAGATGCATAAAAAACGACACATGAAATTTATGGTAGTAGAATAGCTGCCCACAACTAATGACTCGTTGCCATGGGATGCACAAATGTTTTTTTTCTGTTTTTCTCCATCATGTCCAACTCCATGACTTCATGTAATGTAATTGTACACGTTTTGCCAAAAATGGAAGAATTTATGATGGCATCGCCATTAGTAACTCATGACCTGATACCATTAACGGTAGTGATAGAGGACCTCTTGGCATTAGAAGCAAGAGTGCATGCCCCGCCCGCATGACAATTACCATCGGAGGACTCAATGCCTTTCTTAATGATAAAGCTCATCCTATTGGAATCAAAAGCTATAGAAAAGGCTCTCTTGGGTTTTCCATCAACAATGCATATGCATTTCCATCACCAATAGTGGATGAGGTCTTGGTAGCCTTGCCAAGAAAAACAGTACAACTTTCATTTATTTCAAACAACATGAAGGTTTTATTGGCCTTCCTAGCATTGGTGCATCCTTGCTAACATCCTATACATCAGTGGATTCCTTGTTCAGATGTTCACTAGTAGTGCATTCCTTGCTGGCATTCTTCATAATGACAAAGTTCAACTTTTCCTTTGAGGAATATTGTAAGTCCTAGTACCATCACCAACATCAATGTATGTTTTACTTTATTTTCCAACATTATTTGCTGTGTTATTGGTATACAAACAAGAGGTGAAATGTTTTCTAAAGTGTGCATTGTAGTTGAGGCGTCACTAGCCCGAGAGTTGGCATATGTCCCATGAGATGTACTTGTAATGGTTCGGGCCCTACATCTATTAATAGTAGTGGAATACACCCTACCCACATTTCCAAGAATGGCCTTTTACCGCTGTGGTCTTCTTACTAGAAAAAAAGGGATTACTTGCATTGCCAACAACAACACAATCCATGTTGACACTACAAGTAGCAATTTGCGTCATTGTTGCATCGTTGAAAACATACAATGCCACTCTTGCATAAAGAGTTGTAGCACACTTCTTGTAGCACACTTTCGGTATTTTTGCCAAAAGTGGGAAATTCCAAATTGCAACTCTTTTTTCTGGATGCACAATTTGTTTCTAGCCATTGGTAATTATAACGTAAATGAAGGAAAGAATAATGGGTACCCCAGAGTCCAAGCCACTTGCTAGCGAAGGACTAATAACCTAAGGCTGAATAAAGGGTGTCTGGCCATAAAAAAAACCAGGGTCACACTATTAAAAACAAGGGAGGATAACGTGCTTTGCCAAAACCTATTGAGAAGTGGAAAAGGGTGTGTGAAAATCGGTACCATATGTGGACATCCTAGCACAACAAAGCACATCTTGGTCTTCTATGAAACAACCTGAGTTGTGCTAGCTGCCTTACATGGCTGACTAATATGATGTTCTGTGTTGATGTTTGGCGTAAGCAATGTATAACAAGACAGTAAAGGAATTTTGTTTTTGGACTTGCCTTGCGATGGAGATGAGTCGTGCTAGATGACCTAACACCATGTGAGCCATTCTACTTTGCCTAGGAGTGACCCAAGCCACTCTTGCTTGCGAAGCAATATCATGAGCTCCATAAGCTTTTGAGGAAATTTAGCTTGACCATTAATGATTCAATTCATGTTTCATAACAACATTATAAAACGTGATGGTTCACTCAAGATTTAACCAACTATGCCCCCTCGTCTCAACGCGTAAGACACATGCTAATCATGGACATGAGTAAAGTTGGCGTGACCCATGGTAGCATTATACATAAATGTTTTCCATGCAATGGTCTGAATCGCAATTGACTACATAATAAAATCATGAGTTGTGTGATTTTTCTTTGTAGTACTACAAGCCTCACTATTCTCTTCACTAGCAACGTCAGTATTGATTGCTTGCAATGCATGTTGGCTTGTTTACGAATGGGACATACCTTCATATCAAATTATTTAATCTTGAAAATGTAGAAACTAATCTGAATAGTGTAATCTTAATCTAAATTGTTTGCACTTGTGTAGCATTTTTTGTTTAGCATGCGACCAAAAATCGTTTCTTCAACCATGCTAGGTCACATTAGGTGTTGATGATGCCGTATTAGTTGTGACCATGGGGGGGGTTCCCCATTGGGAGATCCTATGAGAATTAGCATATCTTGCCCTTGGATCGTCTTGAACAACTGCTTGTTGGGTACAACAACCCATGGTTCTAACATAATCCCTTTTTATAACATCTTATTTATCAGTAGTAGAACATTCATTGTGCTAGTGGTGGATAACAAACCAAACTTCATTGAATGTTTGGATTAACATCATTTCTGAATGTGTGTTTGTATACGTGTTCTCATGAGTGTACACAAAGAAATGTAACATTGCCGACTAATCTTTAAGTTAAAATACGACTATTCACAACTAGTAATATAGAGCAAACTTGGTTTATTTCATGAATTCCTTCTTAAGTACCATTTGCTAAACACTCTCATTCTTAACATTTGTATTTGGATTTTCCAACTTCGACACGTACTTCAACTCCAAGTTGTTAGGTTGAACGAATGGGAGGGATAATCCACACTCTTTTTGATTTGATAAGTTTAACTACCAGGTCACAATGTAAACCATTCCCTACAAACAATTCTATGTGCATATTCTAAGCATTTTTTGAGCTACGGACGTTTTTTTGCACAAAACTTAGTTCCCAAGGATGACTCTAACTGACATTTGTACGAAGTAGTCAACCTCAAAGGGTCACTCATTCATGTTGATAAGTCACACCCTGGCTTGGTAGTGTATCATAATGTGCCATGGTTGTAATGCTTCACAAACCTGATCGGGATGTTGTTACCCCCCCCATCCCTTCCATGGCCTCCTCATCAACCAAGGATGGACAAAAATCCTCTATGATCCACATTTCTTGGGTGTTGATCCTATTTGCAGGTTCACCTTGGCGCTTCTCATTGTCTCAAGTGTATTAACTGATGCAAATACCTAGACATGTCATTGGAATGTTGGAAACTTTCTGTCACCCCTCTTGTGTTGTCAAAGTGGAATACGTGAGATTACCCTCTTGATGTTGGAATGCATGAACTTATGTCTTCCATACACAATGTTCCTTGAACTTAACAATGTTTTCACATTGAAGGCATTGTATTCCTATGTTTCATGTTTTTTTTTCAAAATAGTTTACCTTGAATCTCACAATTGAACTAGCTTATTCTCTTTATATTCTTGGAGTTTGATGACTTCTGACAATGTGGACCTGGCCTCTTTAGGCACCCTTTTGCTTAAAACGTGGGTGTTAATGTCCATACATACAAACAATCGCATGAAGATCAATGATGAAATTGATGGGCAGGCTGTACGTGACCTTGGAAACTATAGCAACAACAGCGACACGTCAACAGGAAATGAGAAAACAACATTCTGATAACTGGAATTCAAATGAAACCTCTGAGAATGGCACGTGTTATGATGAAAAGTGATGCATGTATCCTTGATTTCAAGCAAAGGTTTCCAAGATTATATATTACACTCGTAGATCAACTATGAAGTTTTAGCACACCATAATGCTCAACCATACTTGCAGCATGAACTCTATTACTTGACCATTATTCTAAGTACATTTAAAAGCATACCCGTAAATGTTTGATTAAATATTTATGGGTATGCATGTATTAGATATTAAGCTTTTATCCAAGTGCACGACTTATAAAAACATTATAATCAAAATTGAATGTCAAGGGGTATCTTCTACAACTCATGGTTATAGTGGCAACAACGTGAGGAGAGTGGTTGAGCATCCTCCCACCATGCCTTCTACTATATCTATTTCGCCTTTGTATGTGAGGCCAAGATATGGTGTAAATGTATGACTGGAATCTTTCAAGCATTCCACTTCTCTATATCCAAGCATAGCCGACCACCGTATGTGTAGAAGCTTCTCTAAGTACTTGCTCGATTTCATGTTCTTTCTAGGAATATATTATGAAAACATCATAGGTGAAGAGAATTGGCCAAATTCAAGGGATGCAGAATGAGGATCACTGACACAGTAACCTCCTTTCATTGATTGTCTCGCGACAGCTTTGCATATGGTTCACAAGTTTTGATGCACAACCCATTTTGGATCTACACTTTTGTTGGATTTCACTATGACCCTCACTTCTTCATTTGTTTCTTGAATTCAACCGCCTTAGAGTTGAGGGCATCCTTGTTGCACCCTCGAGGGCTAGAACCATCAATCTACCAAAGGCTCACAAATAATCCTATCTCATGCAATACATGTTAAACCAAAAAGGGCATCCTCGTTACCAATCTCTTCTAAACTATGTGAAACTTCAATCCACTGACCCCACGAATGTGATTTCTAGTAGTGAGGCCTGGAGTTTAAATCTATGTAATACCTTAAGATACATGTGCCCCAAATGTATCATTATAGCTTGTCCATTGTAGCATAATGCTATGTGTTCTCTTGGACGCATTGAAAGGAGTGAATCATTTTGTTCTTTTTGATAGGATGGGTTTTGTGTAAACTGAAGTTCATCCAAGTTGTCTTGTTAACATATTCCACATAACGTAGACTTGAAGAACATGATGTATTTGGACTCCAAGTAAATGTTCTTGTTCAAAGGAAGCGTGAAAGGATTCCTTGTGTGGATCTCTTGTACGAGGGATACCATGAGAAACAATTGTTCCTTCATTTTTGGATTTATTTTGTTACCTTGTTTGCCACGGTGAATTGAATTAAAATCCTTATGATGGGTTCTCTTGTGTTTACATATGGTAATGTTCTTGCTTGGGTAAGTAACAAAGGTGGAAAAATTCATAAATGGGGTACATTTGGAAGTTAGTTTGGTGAAAAGTCGGTTGAGTTTTCCCAGTGAAATAGTAGAATGAGTGATGATATCGTGCATCCTTTTTTGACACAAGTTCTCGATAAACAAGGTTGGATAGGTTACCATTAAGTGAAAAGCTAGTGCTTGTGTGACTACACATGGATAAGACGTTTTGTGTGTAAATGGGGGGAAACCGATTCCTTATGTTGTTTTTAGAAAGTGATCTGTGATATGTTTTCTTCTTGTAGGACAGTTGGATGGATGGTGAGGTACATGCCACCAATAACACTATGTTGGAGCATGTATGACGCGCATTTAGGATGCTATACGACATGTGTATGTTCTAATGAGTAGTTATTTGTACCGCTGTATTGTTGTCCTTTTCACTAAAACGGTCCTCAAGGACTAGCACTTTGATGCGACTACAGTCAAAATGAGAACTGGTCCATAACCACTAGTGAACAACAACAATCAAGTCCTCAGCAGCAAAGGCGAGAACGAGTGGATGACATAGCACCCTGAAGCAACCTTATGGAAGGAACCCAGCTTTAAAAGAAACATGATCTACTTTGGAGTCCTCAAGTTTAAAAGGCAAGTATCCCACAAGCTTGCCTTGATTTCAATCATTCATATATGCATAACTTCGTGATGTATGATATGTGATGGGGTTTGCTGGCACTAGAGTGGCATAAAAGGCGGTAGCAAATTGAACGGATAGAGTAGAGTACTTCTTTGCAAGGTTAAGTGCTCTTGTGTTGTGCAAAACAAATATGTTGCACCTTTTCTTCAACACTCGTCCCATAGTTGTTTAACTTATGCCATGTGACAATCATGTGCATGCACTAGAACACTCATGGACGCTTCCATCATCTGTATTCACACTTGAAAAGAAATGAATCTCCTCTCCACTTTTTTGTCTGTATGGGATCTTCTTCTTATGCATATTACGTTTGTGAGCATGTTTGAATAGTCTATGTTACGAGGCCTGGATATACGCAAGCTCCTTGAATTTGATGGAGGATGTTACCTGAGCCAACAACTTGTACAAACTATTGCGGAAAGTGACTAAACTTGTCACAATGTCTCATGAAAAGAGACACGTTCGTGAAATGGACACACGACTATGTAGCTGAGCAATGGGATTGCGATTGCTCAACTTATTCTCTAACTAGAATGACTCATATCTTACAAAATAGAGGTTTCAAAAGATGACATGCTTAAAAAAAGAGCCAATACCTTCTCTTGAGAACTACCGCCACTATTTCAACTTCTTGCTCTACGATAGTGGCTTCAACCCCTAGATCTACCCTAGCATCTGTTGTGGTGGCGATGATGTGGGAGAGTGGCCTCTTGCACCTTGAGCTCGTTGAAAAGAATTTGGTCGCAGATGAATTGATGCCTTTTTTTGACCCCCCTTGCAAGAAGAATGGCTGCCACACATTTCACGTTGTGTTTTGTCTAGACCATCTGTATGTTTCTCACGAAGGCACCAGAGAACGGCCTTGTTCTTCTTCTTCTGCTTCAAACCCACCTCCTCATCACCATCGTTGGACCACTTGTTATTGGAGTCTTGTGTAACCGCATGTATTCACTCAAGCTTATGCGTCATGTGATGTCAACCACGATTGTTGTTTCTCGTTGCTACAATCAGTGCAAATGCTACTACACACATTGTAGCCAGCATCCCTGCCAACA
>SZWC01013477.1:59015-71168 GCA_023375785.1 Penium margaritaceum | reverse complement strand
GATGTGGCTCCAAAACATCCTCCAAATCAATTTCGACCACCGGCAGCAACAGCGTAGGCTCAGGCAATGGTGATGCTGGCGTTGATGATCCCGATGACGATGACGACGACGACGATGACGTCGAAGACAATGAGGATGACGAAGACGACGACGACGCCGACGACGACGACGGCGAAGAGGACGATGACAACGAAAACGACGACTTTGATGCTGATTGTGACGGTGGTGCTGATGCCGCTAGCAATACTCTGTGCGGGTGCCATGCATGGGGTGTCTGTCGCCATGACGCGCAAGCACCATAACTTCTGCTTGCCCAAGAGTGGCAAGCGCGTGAGAAACTTCCACCGCCTTGAGGTCCCCGCGCCGCTGTGGAATTTTTACAGCACAATTTCGCCGTATTCGGCCTAAAGGACGACGATTGCAGATCTCTGCGGGTGCACGCGCCCCGGCTGCAGCTGCAGCCCCACATGCCGCTGCTCCGGCTGATGGTGGCGATGCCATGTCCATGATCGCGCTGACAGGAACGCGCACCAAGGTCCTTGCCGATGGCCTGCATGCGGGCCCCGCGGCTCCCGAGGGTTGAAGGGTCGAGAGCGCTTGTGGTGTGGAAGGCTGCAGGCCTCTTTGAAGAGAGCTGTGGTTCGCGCAGTCGCACAGTGACTCAGCCCGTGAGAGTGGAGCGCCCAACGCTTGCCAACGCTTGTCTCATTCCTTAAAACTCCCACCATGGCCGAGTCACAAAATGTAGGGTGAGGCTGGTTGCGGTTGGAATCGGTGGTTGAGCGCTACCGGACGTAGGCTTTGCTCAACATAGTTGAGGACTTTGTGGGTCCACGAGTTGCGCACAGATTCCGCCTCACTCAGAAAGCTGGTCATGGGTCCTATGCTTACGGTCATGTCCAAAGGTCGACTCAGCTACCGAGGACTGGCATCGAACTTTCAACTATCGATGCTTCACGTTGATTCGTTGAAGGTTGTTGGTTGAAACGATATCGTCCGATGATTGGTGCGCTGAGTGGGACCCGCTAAGTTAGTTGAACAGGAGCTGAAGGAACCCCATCCGGACGGAGAATCATGGAGGGTCAAGTTGGACTGCCTTGACAACGTTCCAGGCGAAAACCCCACGGACAGCACTTGCGAGAATGATGGTTGAACTCGTTCAACCATCGATTCCAACCGCAACCAGCCTCACCCGTAGTATGTTGTGAAATGTTCGCTTTTGGCGCGTTAATACAATGTTGTGAATGCAGTTCGCGTTTGTAATCAGTGCAGTGTTTTGAGCCGTTACTTCACTACAATTCCCGCATTTATTGTCGTCCTGCACATTTTTAGTGACCGTTTATTACATTTGTCGATGTCGAGCGCCTGACCTCTGTCGGCGAGCGCAGTTAATCGTGCAATGGTCGTAACGTGTGATGTTCAAACCAGGGGCATGCACGGTAACAAGCAAGAAGGGGACGGGTGTGTACTAAACACTTGTGATCTTCTACACTTGTACCAAACACGACAGAATGGACGTGTCACGAGCAGCTGCCCGTGTAACTGCCATACGACATGCGCTGCAACTGGCACTTCTCATACACATGCTGTAGAATGAAGTTTTGCCCATCCTGTGACGTCGCATTCCTCGTCAACCGATGCTTGTCGGCCAGTTCCGAGGGCTAGCATGGCTGTAAGAACGACATGCCGGACACAAGGAGCGGTTTTTCAACATCATGCGCATGACTAGGGAAGCTTGGTACTTAACTGTTAACTTGCTGCGTCGGACATCTACCAACCGCGACACGCGCATGTGTGTGGAGGAGCAAGTATTCATGTGTCTGTGCTACGTTGCTCATGGCATGTCCGTGCGTGAGCTGATGGAGTGCTTTCAACAAGGGGCTGCCTCTGTCTGCCGGGTGTTACGACAAGTAGTCACTGCGCTTCTGTCCATCCAGGCGACCGTCATCCGCATGCCGAGAGCAGACGTGGGACAACCGCCTGCATGGCTTGGAAGGCGAGACTGCCATCCCTACTTCGACCACTGTGTCGGCGCCATTGATGGGACACATGTCCCAGTCATCGTTCCACAACTTCGGCGCGGTGCATACGTTAACCGTCACCAACATATCACACACAACATTTTTGCGCATGGAATGCTGACCTGTCTTTCATTTTTGTTACAAGTGGATGGGATGGGAGTGTGCATGATGCAAGAATGTTCACAGATGCTCTTAGGAGAGGGTTCACTTC
Organism: Penium margaritaceum; assembly: GCA_023375785.1. Classification (NCBI taxonomy): domain Eukaryota; kingdom Viridiplantae; phylum Streptophyta; class Zygnematophyceae; order Desmidiales; family Peniaceae; genus Penium; species Penium margaritaceum. The sequence goes on along the minus strand of SZWC01013477.1, from coordinate 68,936 downwards.
GCCTGCAAACAAGTATTTACTTGCTGATGCACCTTTTACACAAGGCTAAAGGTTAATGACCCCATACTGCGGACGACGATATCATCTCAATGAAATCGGACCTCAAAGCTTCACAGCTAGTGGACGCCCAGGAGCTTTCAAATTGTCGCCATGCGTCCGCTCGATCTATGATCGAGCAGGCGTTCGGCGTTTTGAAAGCTCGGTTCCATATTATGAGGGCTCTGCCATCATATGGGGTCAATTTCCAACCCCGTCTAGTTGTAAGTTGCTTCTTCATGCATAACTTGATTCAGCATGCACAAAGAGGCTTAGGAAATTTAGATGTCAGTGGGATTGATGACGCCCCCCCGAAGACCCCCACGTAGAGTGCTTTGACTGGGTAGGAGGCATGGGGATTCTAGGATGAGGTCACGCCGGTTACAAATAGCAAATGCTATGTGGACAGATTTTGTTGCATATGTTGAAGAAGACGATTATTAAGAAGATTGGACAAGTTTTACAATGAATAAAGGAAAAAAAAGAGAAGCTGGAATCTACACATACATGCCATTTCCACCAAGATCCTTATTAGTTGAAAGCAACCCATCCACAACACCCAGCACCTCCCAGATGGCATCACCCCCACTGCCATCTACTGATCCACCATCACCACTACCCCCCTCACTTGGACCGTCATCGTTAACCTCCACCAGCTGCCGCCAACCCTTACCACGAGCCGGCAACTTGGGCCCCAGAATGTGCTTGTGAACAAAAGTACGTTCAAGCGGAGATGGCATGTTTAACCTAGAGCTTCCCAACAGATGCTGAACCACACGCACCCTGAGCTCCCCATCGGAGTGCACATAGTCCTCGCACAATTGCGCATCAACCTTGAATGCACCCAAAACAAACAGCTTGTTCATGCCCTCAATAGACACGTCACCAAACACGAGTTTCACAGCCATGCCATAAGTAGTTTTTGGACTGGTCTCATAAATGACACACTCGACCATCAACGCTGCGCGATCAAGTTTCTCTTCGACAAGCTTTTTGCGCGTGCGAGGTGCTGGCTCGGCCAGTGCTGCGTCAACCACCACCACGTCATCATCAGCCTCCGTCTCACCGGTGCAAAGAACCTTGTCACCACATGCTTTGTCACTCACAAACAGCTGGGTAGCCTCGTCAAACCATTGCATGCTCTTGCCCTCCAACTTTGCCATGTCCGGGTTTGCGTTCCGAACCTCCTCCCACTTCTCCATGGACATCTCTATCATCCACGTACGACGGTTGAAAGACGTTCCACTTTGTCCAACTAGGCCATATGCAAGCTTCCAGCGTGCGCAAATGTTTCTCAAGTGACTGCAGACCTGCTGACGTGTCAGCTGTTCGGCAAACTTGAACTCATGCGTCAAACGAGGGGTGACACGGTCGTACAACTTAGTCATCCAACCGGACGAACCTCGGAACTCGCCCATGTAAACGTTGCACATCTTGACCAAGGCCATGTCACGCTCCGGGCTCCAAAACGACTTGCCCAAAGAGCCGGCGGATGAACCTCCACTGGCACCCTCGACGTCGCCTCCGAACGACATGGCAAAACCATGCACGGGTAGCACGGGTGTGCCACTTGGTACTGGCTTCGCCTTTAGCACCGGTGGACCGCCCTGAACTTTGGGGACGGGTGCGATGCCCGCCTGATGATAGCGGTAAGAAAACAGCGGGATGGTTATGTGCTTGCCACGCGCATACGCAGCCACGTCGTTGCCAACGCACGGCTGCATGTTGAACTCTGGCTCGTGGTCACCACCTTGGGACAGGAGGGCTTCTTCATCGTGGTGACGGCGACGCATCCGACGGGCATCGGAGATGTGGTCGTCGGTTGCGATAGTGTAGGTCGTGGAAGGGTTCCCAAGTGCATGCGCCAGGGATGGCGTTGTCGACGAGGCGGGCATGTTCACAATCACACCAGTTATGGGAGATGAGCGAGTAGCCATGGCATGAACGAGTGCGTACTGGAGTGTGAGTTGGAGCTGGTGAGGGACAAGTGCATGGGTAAAGCCTGTTTGAAGGCTTCGTGGGCCGCATGCGCTCGGATCGCCCAGCACACGATGCGCATGCAAGCAGCTCGAGTGGCAAGGCGCATCGGTTCAAACGTTTGCATTCTGATTTTCAATTTTCAAGTTTTTGTGAATATCGCATCGAACGTTCTTTGGCGTCAGATAATTTGAATCAATGTTTTGATGTACAATTAAACCTTTCACAAATGTTGTGATGACAAGTGATAGAAACCCCCTCGATCCTGTCACTTGTAGTGACAAAATGCAGTGAAAAGTGTCGACAAGAGCCCGTTCAATGCTAGATACAACATTAGTTAAGCGCGTAATACAATTGTAACGATAATGTGGCATTTTGCGAACTACCGAAAAATCGAAAATCCTCGCCATCGTACACGTGGGATTGCTAATGGCCATGTCAGCTCACACAACCAACCTTGCGAGGAAAATCGGGCGCGTTCCTTCACTACACACTACATTTTGTGACTCGGGTATGCGACCCATGTGTCTGGTTGTGCAAAACTGCCCAACGAAGAGCAAGCTGTAATGGGCGGGGCTGTCATTTGGGGCGGACATCTAAGCCGCCCCCATTCTTGCTCGACCATATCTGAGACACCCCCATTTTGAGAAGAATACCTACGTCGCCCCCATTCTGGAAACATATTACCAGGTCGCCCCCACTTTTGATGCTCCGGGGAGTTATGGCTAAGACGCCCAGTACGGATGAAATAATATCGAGGTCTTGCCCCCACTTCAAAAATTGAGGGCACAGTGACGATCATATTTTGTATAAAAAAATGGTGAAAATCAGTTTCAACGAAACCATGCCGTACATCATTCCAGACACATGGCCCACCGTGTCCGTCGTCCAGACTTGCTCGCTAGTTTGTCCTTGACTTTTACATGTCACGTGTTCAACATTGTATGATTTTAACATTAGCTCATAAGGCATCTCTTTCATCAAGGAAGCGTCAACCATACTAGACTATTAAGCTTCGAACAACTTCCCTTGCGAGGACATGGAAGTTAACAGCAAAAGTTGCGCATGATCGTCCGTCCATCACGTAGTGTCATAAATTTGATTCAAACAGGAATCCGGACATAACAGATGTGCTGTCGCCAAGGGACGCGTATGCATAAAGAACAAATTGTCGAGGACGCGATCTCATTAAGACCAAGTGGTTGAAGATGCGTACTCGTACAAAACTAAATCAATATCGCAGCCCGCTACCTTCACTGTCACCGAGCCAAAAGAGCGATCTTAGGAGACAAAATGATCTTTCAATACCCACGTGAGGGAAAGAATTCATCCGTGAAGCTTCATCGTGGACAGGACCTCGATTCTCGTACAAAAACAGACCCCGAGTAGAAACACGAGACATGAAAGTAGTAGGGGACCTCGCTAACTGACGAGTAAACAAGAAGAGGCTTGGCTCGAAGCGAGCTGTACATGAGCTGTTGCCATCATGTGCCGAGATCGCAATCGTAAGTGGATCGTAAAAATAGCGACGGGCCACAACACAATCCAATACATCCGATAGAGTCAGTGGACCTTGGACTCTAGTTACGAACTCTGAAAAAGAGCTAAAAAATAAACGACGAGGACTTCCGTTGTCACATAGTGAAGATTCGCAGACCTCTTGTGTCGAAACACACAAAACATAATCACACAATTGCTCAAGGTTTGACCCTACATCAACCGCTGTGCGACACATCTCACGCGCCGAAACCGGCTAAAGTGAGGGTGGGAATGTGTACCGCAAACTAAGGGTGATGGATATTAAAACGGAGACGTCGGGGCACTCCATCCCACAAGAACATATTGCTACCTCATCAATACTAAAACAATACACTTTGCAAACCGCAATACAGCAATGAAACACCGTTCAACTCTCTCCATCAATTGACGAAGACAAAGACGACTTCCAACGTCCTACAAAACAACGTGGTACTCCAGCCGTAGGGCCATGTTGTCGTGCATAACGATGACGTAGTGGGAACACCTACTCCAGCCNAGCAGCCATGTTGCAGCAGCATCAGTCTCACAGCACAAAAAGCTAGTGATCCGCTGCCACCCTGTTGAAGTTGGAGCAGTCCGGGTTTCACCCCATCAGCACCTACTACATGGAGTGCAAGATGCAAGGCCACGTGCGGTGGCGTCAGGTCCCCATCGTTGGGTCTGCAGCACCGCCGGGAACGGTGCCGTCAGCACCTGCACACCAGCCTTGAAAAGCAGTGAGAAAATCACCACCCCCTTGGCAGTTAATCAGCCATGTCTCAGGCATTCCATCAGCTGCAAAGTCTGACAAGGAAACGTGCGTCGCAGTTGTCAAATACGCTCTTGCCTTTGGTGACGCGGTGGCTGGCGTGATTGTTCTAGCTGCCTCCACAGCAGCCAAATTTGCAGCCGCAGCATGCGCAACTTGTGCTCCTGCTTCCACATCATCAGGTCCTCCCACTGATTCCTTCACTGAAGCTGTACTGGCACTTGGACCAATAGCTGCAGCAGCAGCAGATATTGCAACTCAGCTACCAGTAGCTGCTGCCGCAGTGTCATCAGCAGCAGCATCGGTAGCCTCAGTTGTGGCCTCAACGGCAAATTCCATCCGCACCTCCACCACAGCTGCAGCAGCAGAAGCAGTGGCAAATCAGTCCATCATTAGCATCCACACTACTGCAGCCATCTCTGCGGTTGCCGCACATTTGACCCTAGGTGCGGCGACTCTCCCCAACGACCTTTGTTTCATGGTGCATATGGTGCCCTTATTCCCTGTTCTTGCTGCAGCGGCTGCCACCTCTGTGCCACCAATATTCTCCGCTGCAAGCCGACTTGCATAGGACACTACCATTTGCATGCATTTTTCTTCATCTCCTGTCGTGCTCCCTCGCCTTCTTCTATGTCTACGTGCTTTCCTGGGATTGGGCTTGCCTGAAACACAGCAAAGACAATACTCTGCAAACCTCTTACTTTCCCACACCCATCGGGGCAGGGGAATCTCTGCTGGATTTTTTCCGGCAGGGTGGCACATTGTTGCCATGCCTGGTGACGACGAGTCAGTCATAGCACAGCTGCAGCGTGAGCTGCGTCTCACTCGTGGGGCCCAGCACACTGCTGAACAGCACCTCAAAGCACGAGAGGATAAGCACACAGATTTTGCTGATGATTTTGCCACCCTGGTGCTCTCTCGCCTGCTACCTCTGTCCACTCTTCTTGTACCCACTACACCCACTGCGCCTACCCTTGGCTCTGTCTCCATTGGCTCCATTGCCTCTGCCCAGAGTGTGGCTCCCTTGCACACCATTCCACGCCAGCATGACTCAGTCCACCTATTCTCAGTCTCCTATGCTCACTGCTGGCCTTGCATTCTCCACCTGAGTTGTGCGCCTCAGTGAATGGGCTCAAGGAGAACAGCCATGGGAGGAATACTTTCCAGATAACCCTACCGCCACACTGCCTTTTGTCTCAATCCCCGCACGGCCTGTACAGGTAGTATGCGCCCTCTTTTCTGTCACACCCAAGCATATTACTGAACAGATTGACACCTATAATGCTGACCCTACCGCACACTTGTCGCAAATCTCATTGGAGTGTATGCCCTGTTGTGTTGTCATTCCACCGTCACTGGAAAAGCTGCCCAAAGTGCCCTCGCCGTTCAGTTCAACACCCTCGCTCTGCGCCTGGATGAGACAGCCAACAGATACTGGGTGCACAGCCTTGCACTCTTTTGTGACCTTGGAAAATCTGCGCAAGCTCAGCTCTTGGTCGTCCTCATCATGGTGAATGGCCTGATCCTGGAAAAAGCAAAGATAACACCAACAAGAAAATGGCCCCCCGGAGCTGGTCACCAAGAAAACTCCAACGAGCGCGTGAGGCACGCTAGCTGAGGCGTATGCTGTCGAACTAGCCTTGGACCTCAGAGCGTCAATGCACAAAATTGTGGTGACAATTCCAGAGATCATTGTGATTGACATACCAAAATAACTCACTTTTGACACTGTGATGATAACTATGGACGGTATGAGAGGGATATCTATGAAATTCTAGTTGGACAGAAGTACTTTACCCATTGTGCTTTCATTAGATGCTTTCCTAAAATCACGCCTCTATTACAAGTTCATTGCCACAAAAGCACTCTTCACCCATCAAGGATGTGGGTTGCCAATGGCAGAAATCCAACATTTGATGTATATGCACTTTCGGCTCCATGAACCTAGACGTTTCAATTCTGAAGGTGGGGTGCATCAACATGGGATGAAGGACGTGAACTACTTTAGTGACTCTTACATTTGATTTTTGTCTAAAGTTCAAGTGACAGTCAAACTCGACTAGAATTTTAAGCCCTGGAGTTTTGGACCTGTTTTTTCAAAAACCTTGGTACTTTTCAAGTGCCTTGCTATGGTTGTTTTGGTTGTTTTTATCCTTGGTCTATCCCTATGACTTCACTTGTTCAAGCACAGTTTTCCTATCTTATCCTATTTCTGCTGTTGTTTTAGGAAAACCGTGCCCGTAGTGGGTCAAAATGAGACTAGTGCCCCTAGTTTCCATCCAGAGCGATTTCGACGCAAGATTCACGCCAACTGCATGTGATATGCATGCTACATCAAAGTGCTGATGTCAGCAATCTCGCAAAACAATGGCAAGCCCCTCTATCAAGGAATTTTTTCATTGTTTTCTTGTGGGCTTGTGCACGGTTTGCATGGTGGTTCCGAGGCTCCTCATGCATAGGAAGAGAACCTACTGGGCCACGCGGTAGCGAGGCCTAGCAGGTGCTCGCGTAAAATCAAACACTCAACTCTGAAGGCAGTTACGGTTGGGTTTGGTAAGGTTTTGAATTGCAAACCTCATTGGTTTGCGTACGATACAAAACATTCTTATTTTCAAGAGGGTGTTTTATTTTTAAGGGGGCGTCGATCTATTGCGATCAAGGAATGTCCCATTTTTCTTTCGACGCGCAAACCCCTCGTTACAATGTTGGGCTTTAATGTTTTGCGCACGCTTTGATCGTGCAAAGCATGGAAAAATCTAAATCATAATGGATGGTTTGCGAGTTAAAGAAAGAAGAGCTCGTCGCTCGATCGTGATCTAGCAAGGGCGGAGAGCGACTTTAATCGCTTTATACAATCGCTTTTCGCACGCCGGGCCAGTGACGTACCCCTACTTTCTTATTTTGAGTTACTATGTCCCCAGTTTGTAGATTAATGGAAGTATGCCCCCGTTCCACCTCCAATCGTAGTTTCAACACCGGTTTCAGGTTGACGCGATGTGGCATGCATGCTTCTTCGAAGTGTGATGACATCAGCATGGCCATCGAACGATCACGTACCCCTATTTCGAGGGATTTGTGATTGTTCAAAAGGGTGGTTTGCATGTAGTTTACATTGGGATTCCGAGACTCCCCATGCGTTGAAAGAGAGCTTGCTGAGCCCCGCTACCGTAGGGCCCAGCAAGAGCCCGTGCTTTTACGAAAACCCCTAATACCCCAAATGTAACTTGGGGTGTGGTTTGATTACGATTTTAATGTAAAAAGTGAGGGGGGTGAGGGGTTGCATGTTAGGATAAAAGACTGAATGAGCGTTCCCGCTCAATCTCGAAGATTGGCGTGTTCACTGGATCGCAATCGAGCGATGACCTCTTTGCTTTTTTTGTTTCCCCCGACACGCAAACCCCCTAGTTTGATGTAGTGTTTTATGTTTTGCGCGAGCGGAGCCTGTGCAAAACATACAAATGCATGAATCAAACCAAGGGGTTTGCGTGTCGACAAAAAAAGGAAAGCAAATAGCTCATTGCTCACTTGCGATTCTTGCGTGGGATTGATGACCCCATGAGGAGCGCCAACGACCCATAAGGTGAATTGTTACTTCATGTCTTTTTTTTTTTTTAAGTGGGGGCATTCTGCCAATCGTTTGTCCAAAGTGGGGGCATGGGACCAATGGAACCCTTTTCCAAAACTAACAGTTGTGCCAAATAAAGGGCTGTTTGGTCTTGTGTCCCTAATGAAATCTTGAAATTTGGAATGTTGAGAGAAAAGTCTCATATCCGAACTCCCTTCGTGGGTAGCTTCGCATGTTGCATTGTAGCTCACTTCAATGCTGGATTTGCAGCTCGCTTTGAAGCTAGTCATGTTCCACGTCCGCGTGCAGTCCACAAGAAATTGCGCGCATACCGTGGATATCCCATGTTCCGCACATAGTCCCTGGGGGATTGCGCGCGGAATGTGAAACTTTGTGTAGAGAACTAGATTTTCTGCAACTTTCAGAGAGATTCGTCAAAGAGAGCATAGTTGAATAGTTGCTTGTCTTATTGAAGGAAAGCGAGGCACCATAGTATCAGTCAAAGTTGGTCTTTCGCTCCACCCTCTGAGAGGGTACGCGAGACCAGACAAAACATTGCAAATGACCCTTTTTTGGGGCGAGAGCCAGTGCGATTGAATTTGTTCCTAATCTGGCACTAGGCACATCATTGCATTCTTCTCTAGCAACACGTCATGAGAGAATCAGACTTTGTCTTCTTCGCCTCACATGCACAACACAACCAGTGCCTTTCAGGACATCCGCACACATGATGCTCTCCTTGCAAGGAAACCGCAGGATCCCCTGTGCTCACGACGGGCAAGCTTTTGTACATGATCATACACCGCTTTTGTGTTGAACTCTCCGTCTCAACACCTCCAAGGCTGATTCAAACGCATGCTTGTGTTGAATCTTCTCATCCCAATGCCGGGGTAAGTCCGGATACTGATTTGCAATTGGGTGCACAAACCTTTGCCACACCTTCCTCCCCGCTCTTCTTTTTGCACTGATTTCCTTGTCCGTCAAATTCCTTAGGATATGGAGGAGGTTGGGCAATTGGTCGTATTTCACACGCACAGCCACTGCATCCCAGTCGATTAAATCACCCTCAAACGGCTGCTCCACATCATCCTGCCATAGAAGAGAGTTGAATGCAACATAAGGAATGTGAACAAATCATGCATGGATTTTGCTGGAAGCATCAAGATGGAGGAAAGAGATGAAGGTAAAGAAGGTGGTCTGATTGACCTTGGCCGTGATGCAACATGAGCATACAACCCGAGTGGCCCAGGCTCTTCCCTTCTCTTCTCTTCTGATTGGAGGAGAGGGTGGCACGATCAGTGGGCAGCAAGTAGAGTGAACCAGATGATGGATGCGGGCAGCACCACCAAAAATTTAGCAAGACGTGGTTGCCAGCAGGCAAGCAGCAGTCAGTCCTCACATGGTCCAGAAAAGCTACCCATAGCATGTAAAGCACCTCAAACCGGCGCCCCCTTCCCAAAGGGATGAAGAGCCATGCAGCATGACGTTGATGCAGCATGACGTCGATGCAGCATGACGTCAATGCAGCATGACGTCAATGCAGCATGACAACGCACGAACTGATGACATTCGATGAAATGCGATACGATGTGCAGAGATACGATGCGCAGCAATATGATGAAATGCAACGCTCCACTGATCCCTTTCTTTCTCGTCGCCTTAGACAAAGCAGCACCTGCTCGCACACTCTCCGTCACTAGTGTGTGACAGGGCAAAAGACAATACTATGCCAAGGCTCTGGCAATGCTATGGCAAGGCCATAGCCTGAGGTGGACACCATGAAGACCTGTTACGTGCGAGGGAAGAAACAAAACATTCACTGGATCTTGCGTTGGAAGATGCGAGTCTAATCTCCATCCGCATCCATCCCATCATTTTCCTCCAACTCACACGGACCAACAGAAACCTGCAGGTACTTACTGCCATGGTACAGCACAGCACCACGGCCTGCAAGGTGACAGCTTCCTAGAGCCTATCACACATCTGATGCATCCTTACATCCTTGTGACCATCACATGCACGTGCGCGCGCACACACACACACACACACACACACA
>SZWC01013477.1:4275-15220 GCA_023375785.1 Penium margaritaceum | reverse complement strand
TTGAAGGTGAAGGCGTTCATGAGTGTCAATGGTGGTGGATATGCGGGCTGCCTTGGATGGATGAAGAACAAGGAGATTTATTGCATAAAATAACTCCACAATCCCTGCAGCAGAAGGGTGTCGCAAAAAGAGAATATTGCACAATCCTTAACATGGTGCGATCCATGTTGAGCGACACCAACCTCGCACAACGGCATTGGACGGAGGCGACACGAACAGCAACATACATCATGAATCTTACACTGACCAAGTTGTTGAAGAACAAGGAAAGCAAGGCGTGGAAGACGTCACAAGAGGTGTGCAACCCGAGAAAGTCGACGATAGGTCACCTCCACACATTTGGTTGTGTTGCTATGGTGTAGGCATGTGAAGTAAAGACCAAGTTGGACCGGCATACCCGCCGGTGCATTTTCCTTGGGTATGAGAGTGGAAGCAAGGTGTCCCAGCTCTTTGACCCAAGGATGCATCAGATTGTGAGGAATTCTGACGTCACATTCGACGAGACAAGTCATCGGAAGGACTAGGAGGCAGGTCTCTCCAAGAGGGGGTAGTGGATGCGACTCCTTGAGGGGGAGACGCTGGAGGGCATGAATGAGGGTGACGTCATCGCAGCAGCTCCAACCAGAGAGGATCGCCAAAGCGATTGGCGAGCGCCAGATGTTACTCTGGCCAGTTTGGACGCGGAGTTGGAAGCAGTGGAGCTGGACCAGGAGGCAGGGAGCCGGCCTATGTCTCCAAGATCTTTGAGAGAGGGGGAGTAGGAGCTTGGAGAGGATGGGTCCGAGAGGGGACAGCAACAACAACTGCCTCAAGAGCCCAAGCAAGTAGCCATGTGCGGAGAAGGACCAAGAGGCACGATGCTAACAAGGGTATTGAGATTGGGTTTGCACAAGATTTCTTCATGCAAGAGGAGCCCGAACCTATGAAGGAGGCCCTGTAACACAAGAATGGGGCTGAGTGGGAGGAAGGGATAAAATCCGAGCTTGCCTCCCACAAGGAGAATGGCACTTGGGAGCTAGTTGATCGGCCGGAGGATGAGAATTTTATTGGCTCAAAGTGTGTCTTATGGAAGAATCTTGCAAAGGAGGGGAAGGTGGAGCGGTAGAATGTACCGGCGTGGCTGGTGGAGAAAGGGTGTGCCCAGAGAAAGGGGGAGGACTATGACGAGACCTTTGCACCAGTGGCCAATTTTGGCACGTGACTATAAAATTCACCAAATGGACGGAAAAACCACGTTCCTCAATGGCGACCTGGATAAGGAAGTCTACTTGGAGGTGCTGGAGCGGATGGATGCGCCGCGGGGAAAGGTGTGCCTACTATGCAAGGCACTTTATGGACTGAAACAAGCTCCAAATCATTTGGTACGTCAATATTGACAGTTTCATGTGTGAGCTTGGCTTCAAGCACTACGAGACACATCACAGCGTGTACGCACAGGCAACTGTGGCTCCATCAAATTGTTTTTCTATGCATGGAGGACCTCATGCTTGTGTTGTCGGATGTGGGGGAGCTCAAGAACCTCAAGTAACAGCTTGGTAGCCGGTTCAAGATGACGGACAGGGGTGAGTTGGATTACTACCTAGGCATCGCACTGAAGAGATACCACAAAGCATGCACACTAGAGATGGAGCAAGGAAAATACGTGCAAGAGGTCCTCCACCGCTATAGCATGGAGGAGTGCAACCCCATCAGCACGTCTATGACAATGACATATGAGCTGAGCTCGAGCATGGGCCCGAGTACGTAGAACAAGAAGAAGGAGATGGATGGAGTACCATACCATTTCACAATTGGCAACATAATGTATGCCATGGTGGCAACACTGCCTGATCTTGCCTTTGCCGAGGGACAAGGGAGCCGCATTGTTGCTCATCCAGGGCCACTACACTAGCAAGCGGTCAAGAAAATCCTCCGCTACTTGAAGGTGACGACACAGTCGTGACTTGTGTTTGGAGGGGGAGCAAGGACGGACTCCCTCGAGTTAATTGGCTGGGCAGGTGATGTTGATGACCGCAAGTCTATGTCTATGGCTATTTCTTTGTGCTTGGTGGTGCAGAGGTATCTTGGACAAGCCGGAAGCAGGACTGTGTAGAGCTATCCAGCACTGAGGCAGAGTATATTGCACTTGCGGAAGCCGCAAAGGAGGCGTTATGGCTGCGATGATTGCTCAAGAATATTTTGGTGCTGCAAAAGAAGCCAACAATGCTTCACGTTGACAACATGAGTGCCATCAGCCTGAAAAAGAGCCGTGTTCTACAGTGGAGGACCAATAACATAGAGATCTGGCATCACTTTGCACGTGAGCTTGTTACAAAGGGTGATGTGGTGCTTGTGCACTGTGGCACAAAGCACATGCTTGCTAATTCCATGACAAAGGCACAACCCAAGGACAAAGATGATGCTACCTACATGCAACTTGGCCTTGTCCAAGCCTCTTGATTTACAGGTTAAGCGGTTAGTCGCCATGGATGATGCAGAAAGGGGAGATTGTTGGAGATGTGCTCCTCACTATGGCAATAGTGAGTCCAAAAAGGAACATCAAGAAAGCAAGCCCAAGTCGCTTAGTGGTTAATGGTGTTTACCTCTGGAGGCAAGGACATGGGTTCTAATCCCACAAAATGAATTTCTACCTCAGGGGAGGTGGAAAATAGGTTCCAGGAAGCTAACTCAACATTTGGAGTTCCTCTTCAAGTTTCTAGAAGGCTAGGGGAAGGTCCAAGAAGGTGGCACATCTTCTAGAAAAGATGGTTTATTCTACGAGGCATTTAGAGAAGTCCTGGTCTTCTAGGCACCTTCCCACCTACTAGAAAGAATCTGGGGAATCTAGGAACCCATAGAAGCTTCTAGAGGAGGGAAGGGTTGCCTTCCTAGGTGGAAAAAAAGACAGCCTACCAAGGGACACTGTAGAAGCCACATAATCTACCATGAAGCTAAAGCTTAGATCACTGGCTATAGAATTCCAGTGCTTTTCCGCCTTGATTTAGAGTTCATTCCGAGTGAATTTACGCCAAAACTATTGCCACGCTCGTTGACAATTTTTCTGCAATCATAGGAACCGGTTGCCTCCACGGTTTTAGTCTCTCCAAAAACAGTTGGTGGTGTGAACCAGTCACTGCTAGGAATTCTCCAAGGTGCACACTAATCCTCAAGCCAACTCTAGGTAGTTGTGAACTATTGTAGAATGGACTTGTGTCCTCCCATATAGGTCCTCGAGTCTGATTTGGAGACAAAGAATATGTGGCCTGATCTATGAGCCTTGTCAAGTACGTGCCACCAAACTGCTACTCATTGCCTTGCAAGAGTTGGTTGCTAGCACTATAAATCATACCACATAGGTTGTTATCTCGACATGGTGTCTGGAAAATCACCATGTGTAAATAGGGTTCTGGAGATGATGGGATAGTACATGAAAAATGGAAAGGCATGCCTTCTTGAGATACGGGATAGGAGGTTATGGACAAGTGAAAGAAGAAGGCATTACTAGTTTATCCACTTTTCAAAGAAAACAATGACACGCTTGATAGAAGGACAGAGTGCCTCCTTTTATGGAGTATACATGAGGGATTCTCAAGTAGTGATGGGACCATCAGTAGTTTGTGGAAGGTCCTCTGCCACACGCATAACTTTCATTAGAAGAAGGCCAAGGCTGAGGATGCTTGTATCACACTTAACCATACCAATACAAACATCTCCATTGTCATTACAAAGACAATAACAAACTTGGTTTGGCCAGAGAACACTATTGTCGCATTTTGTATTGCAAACTTTAATACCTTCTTCAACAAACAGGACTTCTTGGTGTGCATTTATGAATGATTCATTTAATAATACATTATCTTCTTTTCTATGGATATCATGTGACTTAAAGCGGCCTTCTTCCACAAAAACCAGATGGCCAAGCTTCCAAGCCCCATGATGATTTTGTCACGTATCTCTTTGGCAACAATGGAATTTCTTGAATGGATCTACAAGAAATTGGAGTGGGAATGTTTGGGAATCTCTTGCATAAGTAATTGTTGGAAAACTTGTTAATACACGGAGTACATTGGATGCACTAGGCATTGAGTGAGTGAATCCACGCCTGAGAACTCATGTGATCACTCATGTTTTATATGATGTGTTACCACACATGATACAAAACATGAGTGATCACACTTACGAAGGTGATTCTCCTATTTGAAGTATATTCTTACAAGTATTCATGGATGTAACAGATTGGATGGAATCTTTGGCCAACTAGGCCAAAACCGTAGTGCTTGAGGGTCTCAGGCCATCGCGTCCAAACCCCGCAGTCCCAGGTGACCCTGCTTGAGTTATGAGGCTCCTTCGAAGGGTAGTCATGGCAATGCCACTCTCCCCCACCAGGAGTGAGAGCCGCCTCGGCATCTCTGTTAATCCCAATGTGGGATTTGGGCCCTATAGATGTGATACCAATGTAGCAGATTGGACGAAATCCTTGGCCAACTAGGCCAAATCGTGGTGCTTGAGGGTTTCCAACCGTCAAGCCATTCCGTCCAACCATCCATAGTCCTAGGTGACCCCGCTTGAGCCACGTGGCTCCTTTGACTGGTCAGCGTGGCACTGCCATGGTACAATGGATTAAAAGAAGTTAAATACTTTAAACAACTATGGGTAGCACTACTGTATGCACAAGATCTGAACTAGCTGGCATCCCACGAGGGACAATTTCTTGCAAGGCCATCTAGGCTATCTAAGCAAGGATCTTGGTAGAGCCACTAAGCATTGAGTGAGTGAATCCAAGCCTGTGAACTCATGTGATCACTCATGTTTTGTATGATGTGTTATCACACATCATACAAAACATGAGTGATCACACTTATGAAGGTGATTCTCCTCTTGAAAGATGTTTTTCCATCTTCAGGGTAGTCTGGCTTCCACGTAGTCAGTTGTCCTCCTCCCGGGCTGGCACAAAAGTGCCAGCCTTAAAGGGGTCCTCAAAGCAAACTCCAACAAAGTCTTGACTTGGACACTCCAGTGGGGACCTCAGGGGCCAGGAAAACAGTGATGGCTGAGTAGCTAAAGTCTGAAGCTCAGGAGAAATGAGGTTGCTATGTCTGAGAGAGGTATTGCAACCTCCTCCCAGGCTGGCACATAAGCGCCTGACTTGTAGGGGCCTTGGAGGGATCTCCAACAGTGTCCAATCCAGAGGCGCTCAAGTGCTTAGGCATGAAACCTTACACAAGGACAAGGCTTGTAAGGCCTTCCAGATGATGCAAGTTTTTTGGGACAGACTACAACAAGGACAACTGGAAGGTACTGTCCATATGGCACTAAGCGCTTGACTAGAGAACTGATGGTGGAGAGTGAATTTCACATAGATGTTTTGAGATATAGAGATGTGTCAAGGCCACCACCTTATATACACGTGGTCCTAGCAAATTGATCTTTGAGGAGAAGCTTCCTCGTATGTGGTGGGAACAATCACCTCTTAGCTGTGGAGGTATGAAGCTTCCTTGAGCTCTGTGATGTTTCTTGGTTGTAGATTTAGCTTTGGTGAAGCTTCCCGATGAAGGAAGCCTCTTCCAGCTTCATGGTGAAGTTTCTTCATCAAGTGGCTTCTTCAAGAAATTATCCTCCTCCGTGGTTGATTCCGTTCCACTGGTTAATGTAGATCGTCGATTACCATCCATGAAAAGCTTGAAGCAAATCTCTCCTCCTAGACAGGTGATGTGACTGCTTCAGACCTCGCGCATGTTGGAGATGATGTAGTAGATGTTTCTTTCCAACCTTAGATGCACGTATGCTAGGCAAGATTAGGTAATCATGCCTTGTGTGCTTGTACAACACTATGCAATGCTTAGCTCCCCATCTTCCTCGAAGTTGATTAAGGGCATGCGCTACATCGTCTGCATGCCTACACACTATACACAATCCAGACCGTTTTCACCCGAAGGGGCTGAACACCAGAGAAATATGTGTTTGAAGCAGAGGAAGACTTCCATCAAGAAAGAACCCAAAAAAGATGCGATAAAATATGTAACTCCTTCTACGGTCTTCTCATAGCAATAGCAACTACACTTATGTGGAGCTGTAATCCAGCGCGATAACTGACCACTCCAGTACCAACAACCATATATTTCTCTATTGAACTGAAGGACCGAAACTTAAAGGCCAGGTTTTCCTACCTCGCTCTAGACAGCATGTCCACCAACTGGAGAATGATCAACAACCTTCTCATCATGAAGCGACCACACACATTTGCCTTGGCAACATCGTGAAACGTACTGTGCAAGACCTACTTAACCTCCCACATGTGGTGGAGATAGTGTTGGAGGCTTAGGACATTCCAATCTTTTCCATCCACTCAATTCTGAGAGAGAAATCTGTCACACCATACCGTATGGCTAAGAACCATGATTTATTTCACCTAGATGCCAAAGCATGGTAGCAATTGAAGAAATAAATATGGACCTGTTTGTTGATTTTGTGGCTTCCACTAAAGGGTCGGCTTAAGGGTCGTGGACAAAAGGGAGTTTTGCTCATTCTAACCTTTGAGAAATGGGAGCCCATAACTCTTTTCATGTTCATCCTTGAGTACAAAAACTCATGCACAAGCATCACCAACAAGTCCTGGCATCCTTAGCTCTCTTGTCACATCGTTTCATGGTAAAATACTTGAGGAGGTACATAAACAGCACATGAAGGTAATGACAGCTAAAGTAACAACGAAGTCTACATCTATGTATTGATTTTGGACACCACAGAAATTGTTCTAGTTTATATATGCTTGGCTTTGACATGCATGAAAAAGCCTACCATGAGACATGGAGTGAGACCGTGTAACCGGTATCAATGTAAAACTAGCAAACATTATAACTTCCAAGGCACCAACCTTTGCCCGTTTCAGTTCTTTTGGTCCACTTTATACCCTTCCTTTTTTTCATGGCTACATAAATTCCATTTTGGGTCCTCCCGGGCCATGTGTTATTGTCCTTATATTTAGTCTTTTGTACCCCTTTGGAGTTCTTCATACTCAATTTCATTGCTTGTTTTAACCATCTCCACAACGGATTTTTCTGTACCATTTCTAACAAGACTTCATTCAGCTTGGGATGTAGTGCCAGACTCATGTGCCGTTTGGTTCAATCTTCTTGTGTGCAGCTATGTGAGAAAGCTTCTAGCCAACATAGTGTTAGCGCGTCTATTGCATCCGACACTATTGTTGGCATACCTTATGGTATTCCTGGTTCCATTTGAGTACCTTGCAATAGAACATGGGCTGCTAGCGCTTTGGATACTGTAGCCAGCTCATCTCAGATGGACATCATGATGCTCATTTACAGTGAGACCCAAGACCCAAGAGATTAGCCCATGACGTCAGCACGTTGACATTGCATGCATGCAACATCGAATTGGTACTAGCTGAATTCAAATTTCCACCGTTCATGAATTGGGAGCACACCCCTGCTCATGCATTTGCACGTTTGGCCAAAGATGAAAGATGCCTGGTTGACCATAAAGTCTCGCCTTTACTTTTGAAGCTTTCCAAAATACATTCTTATGAACATTAAAAATAAACAACTGAAAATGCTTAGTCAGTATCTGCGATAATGCCTGCTCTTGTTGACAGAGTAAAGACCAAGAAATCCCCTACGCTCTCTTGGTGTTGAGGTGCTCCTCCCGCCTCCCCCTTTATCCCCTCCATGCCATTTTGTTTTAGTTGATAAGAGTGATGGGTTGATATTGGTTTGCATAATAACCAGGTGATGGATTGTAATGGTTGAGATTGTTTCTCATGTTTTTTTCTTTCATGTAATGCTAGGCTTGTCAATAGGATTTGCTTTGTGTTGAGGCATCCCCATTCTTCGAGCTTGTTTGTAGCATGGAAAAAATGTGGTTTGCGAGAAGCACGTCATGTTGTACACCAACAGATATTGCTTACATTCCCCTTTATCATCTCCCATGTGCCCCCTTGAATACCGCGCATGCATCGTTCCGTTCTACCTCCCCCCAACTACACCTTTCTAGTTGCAGGTTTCTGGGTTGGACCCACATAATAAATGAATAAGTTCCATACCTCCAAAAGTGTATATGATGAACGGAGCTGTCACTGTCCCCAAAACTCATCCGTGTCTGTAATCGAGAAGAAGAATTACCGGTGCAAAAATGATAAAGATACATTCCCTTTTGGAATTACGGCACCTATCACGTTCGCGTGAAAAGGAACCGAAAACGAAAGAATAACACAAATACAAAACATGTGTTTGACCTCCCCTCACAGAACAATCACCCCCAACTTGTTTGACTTTACGAGAGAAGACACCATTCTCGAGTAACTGATGAATTTTATTGATTTTATGGTGAGGGAACGAATCACAAGCACGGGCTCCTAAAGTTTATGGCTAACTGCCTGCAATGTAAGACCATTAAACATTGTCTCCCCTTGTGCTACAAGGTTTTACCGCTCAAAACTTAAATAAATTTTCATTTAGATTTTTTGATTTCCTTGATCACCATGTTAAGTATTAGATTGCATTCTTAGCCCTTTCTGTTAGCCCAAATTTGATGTTAAATGAGTTATGAGATGCTTTACCCACTTCAAATATATGTGATGACATATTACATAAAGAACCCCCATTTCATTAAATTATTAAGAAAATTTATTGAAATTCATCTCACCCATCAGAATCACTATTGTATCTCTAAGTTGAGGAGCATTAATTTCTTCATTCCATTCCATGTGGAACAAAATTGCCGAGAAAACCAGATATTGAATCATGAATTTGTGAAATTTTCATCACCTGGTTTATTTATCTCCAAAAATTTCTATTCCGCTAATTAATTCATTGTTGGAACCGGGGTCATCGTATTTTCTTCTTGTGTGCTGAGCTAGCCCTCCAACCTCTGTCAGTTAACATATTCAAAGAAAAAGAAATAGTTCAAGGTTTCAACTCTTTGCATTGCAGTTGCAGTCAAGGGACACAGATCACCACGGAGTGTCTTCGCCTGCTTCCGTGGAAGCGGATGTGCGGCTGAGGCCCTTTTTGCGTCGGCGCAACGCTTTCTCAGCCACTACCCACAAATCTAGCGTCACCGCTGACGCTGCCGCCACCGCCTCTCGATATCGCCATGCTCACAGCTGCACCGGCAGTGTGCGCCAGTCTGCGCTCGTTGCTCAACTGCAGCACTGTCAAACCTCCGCGCTTGCGCCGCCTCCATGTCTTCGAAGTTGTCAGACTTCCGGTTCCTCCTGCTGTCACATGTCGATGCCGTCTCTTGTCTCCCTGATCTGCCCATGTCTTTTGGCCTCTGTTCCACCAAGAGAGGAACGGGGCGAGTGACGTGTTCGGTGCGTGCCGGTTCTCCCGGGCAAATGAGCCAAGTTGAGACTGCGGGATCGCAGCCATCTTGAGCATTGCTTGCCAGCTTCGAGCAAGGCCGGCCGGGTGGGTTCAGCACTTCGTTTGCCAGTGCCCTCATTTTCACGTGATGGCTGGCCGTGTTCAGCTCGCGAGAATGGCTGCGTGAGGACAACCGCAGAGCTCTCTCCTTCCTGTGCCAAAAAGAACAGAGTTGCTCTCCCACGGTCGTCCAAATCCATGGCGGCCAGCGCTTGCCGCAGCTATGCCTCCGTCGCGAGTCAGAAACCGGCAGCAGCAGGAGCAGGAGCAGCAGCACCGGCGCTTTGCGCAGCACCACCGCCGCTGGTGCTGGCTCCAACCTCGGCCCTCGCCACGCCAGCGTCTGCTGCGCTGGGGGTGGGCCAGTACCCGCCCTCGATAGCCCTAGCCACGGCATCGCTGTCGACGGCTATTGCGGCACCATCTTGGGCATCAGCATCATCGGGTTCACCATCATCATTATGGTCCGCATTGCCCAACCCAAGGCATGGCCACACCATCCTATCGGCTCCTGTCTCCTCCTCCTCTTCCTCTGCCTTTCCCTTCCTCCTCCGGCTCTGTCCATCACCTGTTCCCCCACCTCATCAGCACTCACGCCTGACCCTCTGTGCATCCTCATCTTCCCCTCGGTCACCATCATCATCGTCCCCTCAGTTCCCCCCACGTCCCTCGTCGCCGGATCCCCGTCCTTCTCCTTCCTCTAAACCACCACCTCCTCCTCCTCCTCCTTCCCCTCGTCCTTTGCCCGGCAGTCCTCAGCCACCTCCACCCTTTTCCCCGAACGCGAGGGAAGCTTCATCATCGTACGACGGGCTAGGGTTGCCGCAGCTGGAGTGGAGCTTGGAGCAGGCGCGGCAGGAGCAGCGGCAGCAGCGTCCCTACCGACCCTCGAGCCAGACTCGACCCAGTCGACAAAGCAGGTCCACGCCGTGGCCAGAGAGTCCTTGGGAGTTTGTGAGAGGCTGCTTTGTTCTGTTTTTGGCTGGGACAGGATGCATCTTGATGGCCAGCCGTCAAACATGGCATGGCATGTCATTGCGCGGGATGGAATGGAATGACATGTCATGGTTTGGCACTGCATTGCACGGTATGAGATGGCATGGCATGGTGTGGCATTGCATTGCACAGTGTGGAATCACAGGGCATATTATGGCATTGCATTGCACAGTATGGAATTACAGGGCATAGTATGGCATTGCATTGCAGGGTATGAAATGGCCTTGCATGGTATGACAGGGCATGACATACCGTTCGATGACATTCTGTGGTATGGAATTGCATGGCCAGGTATGGCCTGGCATGCCACTGCATGGCATGGCATGGTATGGTATGGAATGCCCACGATGTGGATATGACATGTCATGGTATGGCACTGCATTGCACGGTATGGAAAGGGCGTGGCATGGCATGACATGGCATTGCATGGTATAGGATGGCGTGGCATAGCGTTGCATGCTATGGATGTCATGGCATGGCATCCTCCCTTCCCCCCACTCTTCACACTCTCCAAGGAGAGGAAAAGACCCTCTCCTGTTTCCCGCCCCGACCTAGGCTGACAATTTGGAACTCTTGTCGTCAGTTGG
>SZWC01013476.1:50652-64133 GCA_023375785.1 Penium margaritaceum | reverse complement strand
GATGGTGTCAGCCTGGGACTGGCTGGCAGGTGAAGCTGAAGGGACACCATCGGAGGAAGAAGGAGGAGATGATGGAGGAGATGTGGTCGAAGAGGCCGTCGACGAACGAGTAGCAGAAGCACGCTCAGTGACAACGAGGTCACAAAGCCGCTGCACCATCTGCCGTAGGCCGCGGATCGCGGCAAATATGCTCGCCAGAGGTCCAGCTAGGGGATCTACCAATGCCGGTAGATCCGTATGCTGTGGAGGACGCAGGCTCGGACGAGGCTGTAGCCAAGGTGGATGCCAGCCGCGAGGGCGCGTCCAACAGCGATGCCAACCATGACGTCCATCACCACAGTAGTAGCAGGCGAATGCGCAGGGCGCCTGCTCACACGTCCGCGCACTCATCTCGTGCGCTAGACGATGGATAGGTGCCAAGGGCACCTGCTCCCGGTGGTAAACACCAAGCCACGGGAGAGAATGAGGTCCGCATGTACTATCACTCCTGGAGGTCACGGCGTCCGGGTCAGCAAACGTGACCAGACGGGAAGAGCTGCACTACCACAGCACACCCGGAGACGAGAGTCTGATTGGCTGCGGCGACCAATGCTGCTGCCATGAATGGAGCAAAGATTGCTCCAAGACGAGAAGGGGTGGCGGCTGCAGGTGTGGCTGCTGCTCCAAGCGGTAGACGACCCAGCCCTCGGAGACGGTAAGACTCGAATCCGCCGGCGATCCTACGGGGTGAAGTGCGCGCACCAATCCACGGGCCCCAAGGAGACGCCGGTCCACGACACGTCTCAAAGCGGAAATCGCCACCGACAACACAATCCGTTGCCGGTGTAGATTGGAAACTGCAAGCGTTGCTGCAACCGCCACTGATGCTATAGGGGTTGCTGCAAGTGCAGTGTCGGTGAGATGACGGGCTACTCGATGGTCCCGTACGTTTGGTTGAATCTGTCTTTTAATCCCCCCTTTTTCTCTTTTTTTTTATGTTCTCTGTTCGCGGCCTCACCCTCCCGTGTTGTTTTTTTTTTCTTCACCCCTTATCCTAAGGCGTACCCCCTCCGTAGTTTTTTTTTTCACTTGTACCCCCTATTCTCGATTGCCCCAAAGCTTGGGCAATCAGTAAAATAGGGGGGGTCCGGCTTGTCCGGCCCTCCCTCTCGTGCACTACTCGCTCGCTCGCTCGCTGATCGAGCGAGCGAGAGAGAGCGAGGGAGCGACGAGGGGGGGGGGGGTCCCTTCCGCCCCTCTGACCCGGCCTCCCCGTCGGTCGGCCGACGGGGCCGACGGGGCCGAGGGGGCCCGCGAGACCGACGGGCCCCCTCCGCAGGGCCCCTCGGAGGGGGTTCGGCGGGGCCCTCCGAGGGCCCCCTTGAGGAGGGGAGAAAGGAGGGAGAGAGGGGGGGGTGGCGGACGGGGTCGACAGGCCCCCTCAGAGCCCCCCCCCCCTTCAGAGGAGGGCTGCGAGGCCCTCCTCGCAGCGGTAGTAGCAACTGCAGCGGCAGGTGCAGCTGCTGCGGATGCTGTTGCTGCTGTTGCTGCTTCAGCTGCTGCTGCTCTGCGCAGCAGCTGTTGCTGCTGCTGCTTGCTACTGCGGTTCTGCTGCTGCCTTGTTTTTTTTTTTTTTCTTCTTTCGCTCTGCACGCGGTTGCACGCTGCTGCTTCTGCTGCTGCTACTACTGCTACTGCTGCGGCTGCTGCTGCTGCTGCTACTGCTAAAGCTGCTGCGGCTGCTGCTGCTGCTTCTGCTACTGCTGTGTCGCTGCTTGCTGCTGCACGCTGCTGCTTCTGCTTCCTGCTGCTGCTCGCTGCTGCCACGGCTACTACGGCCGCAGCTAGTGTTGCGTCGCTGCTGCTCGTGCACGCTGCTGCTGCCAACGCATGCTGCTGCTGCTGCTGCTGCTACTCCTGCTACTGTGCGCGGCTCACCGCCCCTGTAGCGTTCACGTGCAGTCGCTTTGCGCTCCCTCACGCTGCTACCGGCATAGCACCACGTGGCGCGTTCTCTTCGCGTTCCGCCCACTGCTACTGCTTCTGCTGCTCACACACCTCCCTGTGCTCTGATACCAAATTGGAAATAATTTAAGGGCATGCAGGCCCATGCAAGAACGAACATGAGCTCTGTGTGTGAGTGCGATGGAAGACGGCAAGAATTTGGCTAAGTCTGGAACGCTGAATATAAAGAACGAGGAGAGATTACAAATGAGCCCTTAGCGGGCTTATATAGGGGCGCCGGCAGCTAATCGCACCGGGCCCCGTCACCCCTGCTGAACCAAAATGACTCAACAGGGAGAACACACTGCATACACCACGAGAGCAATAAAGGTGGTCTCCTCGAGGCAACAGAACAGCCCACCGAGTGCCCGGGTCTCGACCACTGAGAAAACATGACCAGTGTCAAAACATCTCGGAATCAACGTCCAGACATCACAGACGGCTTTCCGAACGTCGGAAGCCCCACAACAGCCATCGGGTCTCCTCGTCCCACCGGTACAGTCAACCGGGTGCGCGGGTCTCAACCCACCGAGAAAACTCTCCTGCCTCCTGACAAGCCCACATGGCTGTCGGGACGCATCGACCGTGTCTCGCCAGCGCAGTCGTAGGTGCTGGAGAAGTCTCGGTGCAGTCCGGAGGCCCGTCGTGTCGTCACAACCTCCTCTGCCATGTACCCCAAATGTGGGTAAATTGGTAAACTAGCAGTGTCGGTCGTGATGGGTGGAAGCCACACAAACCAACATCAGATTTGAGTATTCCGTAAGGAATCTCGGTTAGATGGGAGCCTCCGCTTTTCTAGGATTTCAGGTCGGAGGAAGGCACAGACTCCGAGTAAGACCCATGACTTCGCATAAGGAGTGGTCCTAAATAAGGAATAGGGCAAACTTGTCCGAGGCGATGACCTGACCAGTAGCCACGACCTTCTGCGACGATGAGGACAGGTATACAAGGCGAGCGACTGTTCCGAAAAATAGGTCAAATATTATGTGACGGCCAGAAACAGCGCATGGAAAACTCCGCCGGCGAATCTTGTAAACGCCAAACTCTGACCTCACGTGAGAGACCTACCTGCTACGCCGGCTAAACGTCAAGTTTTTAAAGAGCACAAATTTCATATCATTGTAGATGTTTCAGTCAGGCCAACTTTGGCTGAACCCAACTAATTACGGAGAACTGAACAGGACCTGCGTTCGAACCGTCGTGAATGTGTGAAGGCTAGCGCATAACTAAATCCCAAGCATGCATGGCAAACTTTCTTCGAATAAATGACGGCCAGAATGTGTTGTGCTTTGTGTCGTTCCTGTACAGTTTACTGTGACCACTCGGCCGTGTCCATACTCGTGCAGATCCCTGAGGCATGCGGCCCTGGTGACACCGGCGCAACGACAGGCGGTAGACTACCCGTCTAGAGCTGACCGACCATTGTTCTAGAGCCCCAAATGTCACCGGGACTCCTTGCTGTGCCTTCTACGTCTTGCAAGCGCCTTTTGGCGGACTGGGCATGAGGCCCATTTGCATGTTTTTGCATTGTATACTCGCTGTCAGTCGATGGATGCATGCATGTGACCAGTCACTGCGTTTGTCTTTTGATTCTGCACGTCTAGGTTCAGACGGCGTAGGATTCTAACATGTGTGCACAGAGTTACGGCCAAAACAATGTTTTTGGGCCGGTTTTAGGACAGCTCTTGGACTGCCGCGTGCGACACCCGCCGTGCGCCGTGGCAGGTATTTATGCTATGGACCTGTCAGTTATCATCTCTCTCTACATATGCTATATTGAAGCATTCTGACACTTTGACTTGTGTCTCCTAGCCAAACCCTTGCCGTTGTGTGTACGACCTGTGACTGTCGTCACCGTCTGACTAGGCACTGACGCCCAGTCAGCGGCCGTGTTAGTAGGAAGCTTCTATGCACTTTCTCATGGTATCAGAGCAGTGAGACAGTTCTCACTGAGGTGCGCAGCAGAGACGCAGCAGAGCAGCAGCAGTGAGAGTCATTGCTGCAGCAGATCTTCTGGGACCTGTTGGAGACGGCCGTTCGCCGTCCGCGTACTTCACCCACCACGTGAGATCGCAGCTGCTGAGGCAGCAGCAACAGCGCGTACCGCCACACAGAGGTGTGTGGCGACTGCGGTGCGTGCAGCCGCCACTCCCCCCCCACAGCCGCAACAGCAGAGCAGCAGCAGCAGAGGCGGCGGCGGCAGCAGCGCAGCAGCAGCGGCCACCACAACAGTGTGGGAGCAGCGGCAGCAGCAGTAGCGCAGCAGTGGCGTTGGCAGCAGCAGCGCAGCAGCGGCAGCGGCACAGCAACAGCAGCGGCAGTCGCGGCCGCAGCGGCAGCGCAGAAGTGGCAGCAGCAGCAGCGCGCGGCGGTGGCAGCATGCAGCAGCGCGCGGCGGCGGCAGCCAGCAGTAGCTACAACGCGCAGCAACAGCGCCGCCCGCAGCAGCAGTCGCCGCGCGCAACAGTTGTAGCAGGAGCGCATCTGCCGCTGCCACCGCTGCACATGACTCGATCCGCACGCTGACTCGATCCGCACGCTGACTGAGCTCCTACGCGCTCAGTCCATGGCTCCTTCGCGGATTTCTGAGGGAGCTGCCGGCGTTGCGGCCTCCACCCAGCACTCGGCTCAGGTACCCGTGACAGGTGCCCCGCCTGCTTCACATCCTGGTGCGGTTTCCCCACCACCTGCGGACCTCCTTGATGACGAGCCATTCATGCCAGGCTTTGAGGATGACTCCGAGGAGCGGGAGATTCGTCTTCTACAGGAACGCCTTCGTCAGCTACAGACGGGTATCCGACCTCCACCCGTGTCCCCGATACGACCATCACCTGACTTCCCCAGTGATCATCCCCTTCCAGGAGTTTTTCCCGTCACTCGCCCTCCTCAGCCTGCGGCTGCTCTCCCCACGGAGCGGCAACCAAAGGACTTTGAGGCACCACCTCCACGGTACATCAGCGAGGATGGATTTGACTGCTGAAAGATCCTGTTTCAGGTGTGGGCCACTTCTGAGGGAGTGTGGCCTTACTACCAGAGGCCATACCAGTCTACAGATCCAGCACAGGTGCTGACAGCAGCCCGGGCCATGCGAGGACTTCTCTACGCCATGCCACGCGAGACTGTCGTTGACTTTCGTCCCTTCCTCAGCGAGGCTGGCACAGGCACCGGAGCTGATCCTCGTGGAGGTTGGGATCTGGCGTTGTCCCTAATGGCCGCAATGACGCACGCCACGCGTGCGTCACACATTCGTGCTTTCCACTCTCTCCGTAAGGGACCAGCGGAGCCTGCAGCGGATTACTGGCGACGCGCCATGCGTATCTACACGCGCCTGGGGACCTCAGGGGGCACACAGCTGTGGGCACTTCGGACGATCATGCTCGGAGTTCGCCTGGAGTACACCGACATATTCACACGGTACAGCGACGCTGCTCTCAAGCCTTTCTCAGCTACCCTGCAACTGCTCCCTTGGACCCATCAGCTTTTCCTTCAGGTGACCTCGGCCCGCGAGGCAGCAGTAGCACATCAGGAGACTTCCCTCGCTGCAGCAGTCCTCGCCTCACCACCATCTTCCCTCATGCAGTCACCCTCACCTTTCTCCATCACAACCTCATCTTCCTCCTCTTCGACCCCGTCTACACCCACGCAGACGTAGGGCATTGCAGCAGCTGCCCAGGGGAAGAAGAAGAATAGGAAGCGCGTATCAGGTCAACAGCAGTCGTCATCCAGTGGTAGCAGTGGCCGTTCCGTGCACTACTACAACTGTGGAGGTGCCCATCGCTACACCGAGTGCCAGGAACCGCTCGACTGGGAGCGCATCACTCGCGGACTTCAGGCTGTCCATGCTGCTCGCACCGCATCCGGCACGTCGATAGCACACTCCTCTGGACGCGCGGCGACTACGACTGTAGCTGTTCCTGCATCCTCACTGGCGAGCAGCAGTGATCCAGACCCACGTGACCGCACCATCGCCGAGCTTCGTCATCTTCTGGCGCTTCGCTTTCAGGGAGGTGCGAGTGTGTTGTCATCGTTGAGTGGGTCACAGACTGCTTGTTCGTTCGTCTTCATGACTCGTGATGACACGTGTGGGGGAGCACAGTCCGCATGTGATGATGATGGGCCTGACTGCACTTACTGGATTCATGAGTGTCACCCTCGTGATGTACATCGTTCCTTCCCACTGACGGCTCAGCGTCCCTCTGATGCCGACTGTTCTATTGCTCGTTGTACTTTGACGTCCACCAGTCGTGACTCCGGTGGCAATTGGATCATCGATTCCGGTGCCACCCACCACATGATGTGTCGACGTAGTGACTTTGTGGTACTTGGTCCTGTCACGACTGTCCGTTGTGTTCATACAGGTTCTGGTCAGTCCTTACCGGTTCACGGTGTTGGGATTGTATGCTTTGATGGTCCCTCTGGCCCCTTGTATCTCTCTGACGTGCTGTTTGTGCTTGATCTTCAGCTCAGGCTGCTGTCTGTGCGTGCCTGCACTCTGATGGGTCTCTCCGTTGAGCATACCGGTGATTCAGGGATTGTGACTGCTCTTGACATCCGTAGCATTGTCTTGCGTGCTTCAGTCGTAGATGATTTGTACCGCATTGCTCGGCCCTCCTCCCCTTGCTCTCCCTCCTCCTCTAGTCGCGTTTTTGTCACTGGTGTTCTATCCCCGGAACACCAGCGGTTGCTTCACCGACGTCTGTGTCACGTGGGCTCCGACACTGTGTCGAAGCTCATCCAGACACAGCCTGCTCTTGGTCTTGACGTGGCTTCTTTCGAGAAGCCACCCAAGACCGACTGTCTTTTTTGCGCTCAGGGTAAGATGCACCGGTGCACTTACCGTGATTCGCGTTCCCGAGCGCTGAGGCCCCTCGAGTTGGTCCACTCGGACCTGCTCGGTCCTATCCCGGTCGAGTCGCTGTCCGAGAGGGGCCGGTATGTTCTGACGCTGACTGATGACTTCACCCGGATGCGGTGGGTCTACAGTCTGTGTCAGAAGAGCGACGCCGCCCTTGCGGTTCGGTTCTGGCTTGTGATGACTGAGGGTCAGTCTCGCCACACGCTACATACCTTTCGCTCGGATCGTGGCGACGAGTTCCTCGGCAAGATGGACTCCTTCTTTGCTGAGCACGGCATTTTTCACCAGGTCTCTGCTCCTGCTACCCCACAGCAGAACGATGTATCTGAGCGCTGGAACCGCACCATGGAGGATGCGGTCCGCACCATGCGGTCTGAGTGTGGTCTACCGGAGTCCTTCGTATTCGAGGGCTTTGCCTACATGACTTGGGTCTGGAACCGCCACCCGCATGGTCCGCTTTCAGATCATGTTACACCGTACGAGCTCTGGTTTGGGCACCGTGCCGATCTTCGTCTCGCATGCGTCTGGGGATCCCTGGCCTCTGTATGGTACACCGAGGACCAGCAGGGGTCCAAGGTCTCCCCTTGGGATCGCTTGTGTGCCTTCATCGGCATCTCCTCGCGGTCGAAGGCCTGGTGCTTTTGAGACCCCATTCGCCGTTGTGTCATTAAGTCCCGTGACGCGATGTTTTTCTGGTCACTCACATACCGTGATCTGACTTCGATCACTGCACTCTCTGCATCTCATGTCCCTTCTTGTGAGGGTCCTGAGCGGATGGGGGAGACCTCTTCGCCAGCGACCATTTCTCGCCAGGCTGATGTGTCCGCTTGAGTCCCCTCTCGATCTCCTGCACTTGATGATCCGGCTATCATTGCCGTTGGTCCAGAGATCCCGCCTGTCCAGCCTGCTTTGCACCCCATAGGTACCGCTCCTCCCACGCCTCCTCCTGCATCACCATCTGTGTCCACCGGCACCCCTGTTCCGGCGTCTGACCCAGCCGAGCCCACTCCTGTCTCTACGTCGGCTGACACTCCTGTCTCAGTGTCCGGGCCAGCCTTGCCCGCTGTCATCCCCAGCTCAGTGTCCCCCACACACGCATCTCCGTGCACGGCATCTCCCACTGCCTCGTCTCAGCCCTCACCAGCTGTGGTCGTACCTGTCCCTGTGGTTGTACCTATTCCTGAGCTTGAGGTGCGCCCCTCGAACTCCGGTTACTCCCGTGAGCCCGGTGGTCGCCTTCGACCACTGGATCTTGGAGCTCAGCGAGCGTCGGGTTCCGGACCCAGACGTTCCTCTCGCAGCATCGTGAGCGGCGATCCAGGCACAAAGGCCTTAGGCCTCAGTGTCCGCACTGAGCTTTCAGAGGTACACCCAGCGTGCCCCATAGGGCACGACCTGGTCACTCGCGAGTTCCATATCGCCTGTGATGCAGCAGCTGATCTTGTGGCCGTCAGGCCAGACAGTGAGTCGTGTGCACTTGCCACGCAGAGTTCCCCCTCTATGGCGCCGGACCCGGGCACATTGAGCGAGGCTTTCTCATTGCAGGATGCTGATGCCTGGCGAGCTGCTTGCGAGGATGAGCTTCGCGCTATCGGCGAGCACGGAGTCAACGAGCTGGTCGACCTTCCCCCTGGAAGGAAGGCGATTCAGGTCAAGTGGGTCTTTCGCAAGAAAGTGAAGCCGGATGGCTCACTGGAACGCTACAAGGCCCGCTTGGTCGTCAAGGGGTTCTCTCAGATTGAGGGAGTTGATTACACTGACACCTTTGCCCCTGTCGGCCGCATGACCTCAGCTCGAGCTCTATTCGGTATAGTAGCTCAGCATGACTGGGAACTACACCAGATGGATGTGAATAACGCGTTCCTCCATGGCTCTTTGGATGAGGAGATCTACGTGGCTCAGCCACCAGGCTTTGAGGACGGTGACAAGGTCTGGCGCTTGCGCAAGTCCTTGTACGGCCTCAAGCAGTCTCCACGGTGTTGGAACCGGGAGATCACTGGCACCTTGACTCGCGCAGGATACGTACAGAGCGAGGCAGACCCCTCACTCTTCATCCTACCGACACCCGAGCGGTTTACCGCCATCCTGGTCTATGTTGATGACCTTCTGATCGCGTCTCCGTCGCTGGAGGCNGACCTCAGCTCGAGCTCTGTTCGGTGTAGTAGCTCAGCATGACTGGGAACTACACCAGATGGATGTGAATAACGCGTTCCTCCATGGCTCTTTGGATGAGGAGATCTACGTGGCTCAGCCACCAGGCTTTGAGGACGGTGACAAGGTCTGGCGCTTGCGCAAGTCCTTGTACGGCCTCAAGCAGTCTCCACGGTGTTGGAACCGGGAGATCACTGGCACCTTGACTCGCGCAGGATACGTACAAAGCAAGGCAGACCCCTCACTCTTCATCCTACCGACACCCGAGCGGTTTACCGCCATCCTGGTCTATGTTGATGACCTTCTGATCGCGTCTCCGTCGCTGGAGGCCGTGAAGGAGGCCAAGGCTGTCCTGCAGACCGCCTACAGGATGAAGGACCTCGGTCCTGTATCGGTGTTTCTTGGTATGGAGATTGTGCGAGATCGCAGACATCGGACACTGTTGCTGCATCAGGCCCGGTACGCACGAGTCGTGGGGGAGCGCTTTAGCAATCTCCTTGGTGTAGTGCCCATTGCTTCCCAACCACTCACACCTGATGGGCAGGATGCCGTGAAGGTGGATGACCCTACACAGCTGGGGGAGACAGTGGACGTGACCTTGTACCTCCGTCTTATCGGATCTCTGATGTACCTGGCCACTACCACGCGTCTCGACATTGCGTTCGTCGTCAACCTCCTCGCTCAGTTCTCGCAGGCTCCACGTGCGAGAGCTCTTCACGCGGCTGTGCGAGTGGTACGGTACGTGGTCTCCACGCCGTATCTCGGACTCTGCTTTCGTCGACAGTGTTCGGTGGTCCTTGACGGGTTCACTGACAGCGACTGGGCTTGGAGTCCTGACGGGCGCAGTCGCACTGGCTACGTGTTTCTGCTCAGTGGTACCACTTTGTCTTGGCAAAGCGGGAAGCAGGGCTGCATCGCACGTAGCTCGTCGGAGGCAGAGTATGTGGCTTTGGGGGCAGGCAGTCCTGCACACCGAATCCGGTTCCTGAATCCTAGCCTGGATTCGGATTCGCGGATCCGAATCCAGGATTCGCAAATCCTGGTAGATTCGCGAATCCAGACGAATATAGTCATTTTTTCTCTTTCTTTCACTTAGTGGAGGGGTTAGAGTTCAATGTTGAGTGAAGCTCCTGAGGTCCTCTTTAGCTCTTTATATTTTCTGACAAGGAGCATGACAGTGGAAAGTGTGGTTTTGATGCAATGTCACATAAACTGTTTTGCTCCATGCATGACTGGTAACATGACAACAGCATGACGGAATGCCTGCCCTTCTACAGTTGCTAATATTGCTAACATCACAGCATGACGACATGTCTGCCCTCCTACGTTTGCAAAGATTGCTAACAACTCCACAGCATGACGGCATACCTGCCCTCCTACATTCTCTACTCACTACCTGCATCATCATCACATGCACCATCACCCTCAACATCGCCACGAGCAATGAGCTCATCATCCATGACATCCTCATAGTCAAGACTGTCATCACCCTCTTGAACCTGCTCTTCATGTGCAACCTGCGCTGGTCGACGGAGGAGATTCACACGCTTCTCTTCTTCCTCCAGTTCTGGAGCAACGTCGCCATTGGGTGTGACTGAGAAGTTTTCCAAGAGAGGCTCGTTCACCCATGACTTCAGCAGCATGAGATTCTCGATAGTTAGGTCGACGAGTGACTGACGGAAGTCTGTGATTATGTGCCAACCCAGTGAGAAAAGGCGCTCCGATGGTGTGCTTGTCGCCGGAATAGCGAACAGGTCAAGCGCAGCAAGGTGGAAGGTAGGATAGATTTTGTCATGCTTCCGCATATACTTGAGGATGTTGCAGCTACGGCCCTTCTTCACATCTTTGGCCCAGCTGTCGACCTCCATGTCGAGAGAAGACGGTTCAGAGGGCTGGGGCACTTCCTGTTCGGCAAACATGTCGGCACCAGCATCCTCGAGAGCTGCAGCAAGCACGCTCTGCTCCTCTCTGATTCTCTGGCTGCGGCGAGGCTGAACCTGTCCAGATGTAGCTGTGTTGCCCTCGTCGTGTGTTTGGATGTTACCTGCATCAGAGAAGTGACAATGATGTTCTTATGTTGTATGTTGGCTGCCATACAAATGATGTTCTTATGTTGTGTGTTGGCTGCCATACAATGAGCAATAACATTTTGTATGTTGGCTGCCATACAATGAGCAATAACATTTTGTATGTTGGCTGCCATACATTGAGCAATAACATTGGGTATGTTGGCTGCCAAACAATGAGGAATAACATATTGTATGTTGGCTGCCATACATTCAGCAATAACATTTTGTATGTTGGCTGCCATACATTCAGCAATAACATTTTGTATGTTGGCTGCCATACAATGAGCAAAAACATTTTGTATGTTGGCTGACATACAATGAGCAAAAGCATTTTGTATGATGGCTGCCATACAATGAGCAAAAGCATTTTGTATGATGGCTGCCATACAATGAGCAAAAGCATTTTGTATGTTGGCTGCCATACAATGAGCAAAAACATTGTGCATGTTGGCTGCCAAACAATGAGGAATAACATTTTGTATGTTGGCTGCCATACAATGAGCAAAAGCATTTTTTATGTTGGCTGCCATACAATGAGCAAAAGCATTTTGTATGTAAGCTGCCATACACATGCACTGGCATTGTTACACTAGCGGAACACATGGTTACGGGAATGTCAACATACCTGCAGTGCCTGTCGTGGATGATGTTGCAACAGCTTCGCTGCGACTCTGCGAGGTAGAGGCGCCTGCAGCTGCTGCCGCGGATGCTGCGGCCGCTTCCAAAGCAGCTGCAGCTGCTTGCTCCTCCTCACGGTGTTGCAGCACCTTCACGTTGTACGGACGCAGAAGATCGAGGACTTTCAGCTGCAGCTGTGCAGTGTTGGTGATGCCAAGCTTGGGGTGGATGCGCTCGTAGAAACGCAGCCGGAATCTTGGGTCGACTGCCGTCGCCAACACATGGTGCTCGGAGCACAGCTTGACGTACTTGTCAAGCTTTGTGATCACAGCAACAATGCCATCCTTCAGCTCGACCTTGAGCTGTTCCTTGCAGTCAAGTCTGCCGGCATTACCACAGTGCTTCGCCTTCTTCTCAGCAGCCAGCGCCTTCACGAGCCAACTCTGCATCTTCTCCAGAAGAGAGGCGTAGAATGGAATGACCAGTGACAGCGTTGGGTAGGAAGACCCAGAGATGTCGTCGGTGAAGCTTTTGAAAGGCTTCAAGATGACGGTCACTTGGCCGATGAGCTCCCAGTCATCGTAGGAGGGGCGCAATGCCGCACCGTCACGCCCAAACTCGGTCAGCCACGTCTCCAAAACGTCTTTGATGCCGATGACGCGCTCGCACATGTCAAGGGCGCTGTTCCAGCGCGTCTCCGTGTCCAAGTGCATCGAGAGGTACTTCTGGCCAGCCTCCTTCACCGCCTCCTCAAGCGACTCCTCCCTCATTGGAGTCCGCGTCATGAATAATGCGATAGAGCGAACCTGCTGCAGAATGGTTGAGATGCGTGGCTGCTTGAGGAGATCACCGACGGCGAGGTTGATGACGTGTCCGAGGCACCGAATGTGTCCGGCCTTTGTGAAGGAGTCGTTGTTGGGAATGAGGTGAGAGTCGATCATGGAGTCATTCGTGGACTCGTTGTCCACGGTGAGGCAGAACATGCACTCCCACAGGCCCCACTGCTGCAGTGCCGTCCGCAGCAGGTTGTAGAGATTCTCGGCCGTCGCGCCACGGGCGATGCAAGGGAAGGCCAGCGCGATGGTCCGCACCTTGTAGTTGTTGTCGATCCAATGGCCCGTCAGTCCAAGGTATTTGGTGTTGTCGATGGCCTTCCAACCGTCAGTGGTGAAGCTTATGGCGCTTGTCACAGCGGCAAGCAACGTCTTGATGCGGGCGCGGTATGCGGGGGCAGCCACCTTGATAAGGCGTGCGACTGTCATCCTGCCCGGCAGTGCTGCAGCCGGGTTTGCATGTGCAAAGGCCTTTGCAAGCCAAAACGAGTCCATGGAGGCGAACGACGCGTTCTTGTCGACCACATGCTTCCAGATGCATGCGAGAAAAAACTTCTTTTTGAAGACGAGGCCAACACCAGTGGCGCCACGGGCGACGGGAGCGTTCTCCGGATTAGCGGCTGCCACATCCGCCTCGGCGTTGGCGATTGCACAGCGTGCATCCTCCAGTTTGGCGGCCGCAACCATGGCCTTGAGCTGCGTGTGGCGTTCTTTGTGGACCTTCCGCAGGTGCTTCCACATGGCGGAGGTGGCGCCATCTTTGCAGGAGATGGTGACAGCTTTGTTTGGGTGTTTGGTACACAGCAGGCACATGGCGCGTGCAGGAACCCCGCCAAGCTTCTTGAAAGTACCCCAAACCACGGAGTCTCGCCGCTTCCGCTTGTCACCAAGTTCGCCATCCTCAAAGCCGTCCTCGTCGTCGGAGTCGAGAGGCTCTTCATCGCGTGGAGGGTTGTCCCCTTGAGTGGTCTC
>SZWC01013476.1:6062-50231 GCA_023375785.1 Penium margaritaceum | reverse complement strand
GGGTGGATTCGCCACAGGATTCGGGAATCCCCAAACAAGACCCGGGTCTGGATCCGGATTCGTGAATCCGGATCCGGATTCGGGATTCGTGAACCGGATTCACGAATCCATGGATTCGTGTGCAGGCTTAGGGACAGGGGCTGCTGAGGCAGTTTGCCTGCAACGCTTGTTTCTTGAGCTTGGGAAGTCAGTACCCGCCATTGTGCTGCGTTGCGACAACCAGAGTGCTCTCGCCATTGCGGAGAAATCTGGTGTTTTTCATGCTCGCACAAAGCACATTGCGGTTGAGCATCACTTTGTTCGTGATCTGGTGGAGCGACGCGTGATCTCCATCATGTGGGTTGGCACTGACTTGCAGCGAGCTGATTTCTTGACGAAGGCACTTGCCGGCAGAAAGTTCCTAGTGGCCATTCGTTCTGTTGGGCTTCGCCCCGTGCGTGACAGTGGTTGAGTGTGGGACGTACGTTGTCGTCTCATCTGTCTGTGTCACTCACTATGTGATTGTACCAGTGCTGCACGCGTATGGACATGCGTACCATCGGGTCATGGGGGAGTGTTGTGCTTTGTGCCGTTCCTGTACAGTTTACTATGACCATTCGGCCATGTCCATACTCGTGCAGATCCCTGAGGCAGGCGGCCCTGGTGACACCGGCGCGACGACAGGCGACGGACTACCCGTCTGGAGCTGACCGACCATTGTTCCAGAGCCCCAGATGTCACCGGGACTCCTTGCTGTGCCTTCTACGTCTTGCAGGCGCCTTTCGGCAGACTGGGCATGAGGCCTATTTGCATGTTTTTGCATTGCATACTCGCTGTCAGTCGATGGACGCATGCATGTGACCAGTCGCTGCGTCTGTCTTTTGATTTTGCACGTCTAGGTTCAGACGGCATAGGATTTTGACATGTGTGCGCAGAGTTACGGCTAAAATAGTGTTTTTGGGCCGGTTTTAGGACAGCTCTTGGACTGCCGCGTGCGACACCCGCTGTGCGCCGCGGCAGGTATTTATGCCTTGGACCTGTCAGTTGTCATCTTTCTCTGCATATGCTATATTGAAGCATTCTGACACTTTGACTTGTGTCTCCTAGCCAAACCCTTGCCGTTGTGTGTACGACCTGTGACTGTCGTCACCGTCTGACTAGGCACTCACGTCCGGTCAGCGGCCGTGTTGCTAGGAAGCTTGTACGCACTTTCTCAGAATGGCCTAGGCGGTAAGTCAATAATTCAGCCGTTCAGGTCGGCTTACTTCTGCGACCACCGTTGAGCATCGGATAGGCTAGGAATCAGATAGGTTCAAAACTTTGCCATCTGCCCAGAACCGACACATCCCATTAGGACAGAGCAAAAACTAGGATTATATAATCAATTTATCCTACGGACTAACTCCCTTATACCCACCTTTTCAGCGTTTTAATTCCCGAATCCCCACTTTGTGGAAAAGACGAATACTGTACCCACTCTTTTGAAGTAGTGACCGCATTGTCCACAAAGTGCAAATAGCAAGTAACCATGAATGCAATACCCACTCGTGAGGAAATATGACTACAATACCGGTATTCTGTGCATGATTCTGACATGTGTGGACATTATGGTCACATTATTTCCGATTTCTACGCTTTCGTTACACTTTTCGTTCTAGTGGAAATTGCGTGCATGGGCGAGGTGACTGACACCGTACAATTCATATGTTTACGAGCGTCTGTCAGTGTAATCGAAGTGACGGGTCCTGAGTTGTCGGAATATGCTGCAATCGTGTTGTCGAAAGCGGTTGCGAACTGTGGGGGGTATTTTTTTGGCTCGGACATGTCGTCATCTTTATGAAACTAGTAGTCGCTGTCGTCATGACTTCCTGTCATGCAGCAAACGATGTTGCAAGTAAGTGAAGTACCGTCTTCTGAATTGGAAAGAGGCCCTCACTTTTAACGATGACGACGATAACCTTAGGTCCATGTGTGCCACGTCGGCAGATATTGGCAGACGACTGGCACATCCGAGGTTCCGGGCCGATGCATCCGATGAGGATGCTGCACAATGCCAGTTGGACGCCACGTCGGCGCACAGTGGGTGTGTGATGCAATAGCCTGCGAACCGGCCGCACTTTTCATGCTCCTGACAAGGGTGACCGTTACGTGCACCATGGGACATGATGTCCACAGTTTCATCATGTTTCATGTCATCATCTACGTAGGTTTTCCCCGTTGTCCGTTCGCGCCACTTTTGCTCGCCATGGGGAACATGCCGTTCCCCGTTGGAGCCCTGTTCTTCCGAGGCGAACCCGCTCACCATGGCTGTCGTGCTGCCTCTAAGCTCTGGTAAGTGGGTATGANGCCACGTCGGCGCACAGTGGGTGTGTGATGCGACAGCCTGCGAACCGGCCGCACTTTTCATGCTCCTGACAAGGGTGACCGTTACGTGCACCATGGGACATGATGTCCACAGTTTCATCATGTTTCATGTCATCATCTACGTAGGTTTTCCCCGTTGTCCGTTCGCGCCACTTTTGCTCGCCATGGGGAACATGCCGTTCCCCGTTGGAGCCCTGTTCTTCCGAGGCGAACCCGCTCACCATGGCTGTCGTGCTGCCTCTAAGCTCTGGTAAGTGGGTATGATAGGTACTAAAATGACCATTAGGTGGGTACAATGTATATTAGCGTGCATGCGTCTGCATGGCATACCCACTTTGGGTCTTATGGATCCACCGCTGTTCAAGTTTTACGTTCCTCTGAAACCCCCCGTCGGCAGCTCCGACGAGGAGGAGGAACCTCGTCAATCCCAAGGCTACACGACCGGTTTTGTCTTTGACGACTTTGAGGAGGCGTGCTGGGTGGAGCACGTCCAGGCCGAAGAAGGCTTAACTCCACGCTCCCCAGAGCGTGGACAGCACTCTGCCATGAGGTTGAACGGAGGCTCCCGCATCAGGCCGTTTCGTCCTGCGGCCGCGGGTGGGTCAACTCGCACAAGTCGCCATGGCGTCACACTTGACTGGGATGGCTTTGCTTCTGCGACCAAGTACGGTCAATCTGTCTGTCCTTGTGCCGTCCTCGACACATCCCCGTACTAGTACGATCATTTAACATGCTGACCCCGGTTTATGCTTGCAGGATCGTCGGATGACGAGCACACCCCCCCCGATGGACACCGCTGCCTCCGCTGCCCAGAATAAGGGCACCAAGCCCAGGAAGCGTGCTTGACCGGAGTCTCCAGTTAATTTTCCGGGAGGCGCTGCCTTCCAGAACATGGACGCCTGCCGCGAGGCGGTCCATGACTATGCCGTCGCCGCACACATGGGGGTGAAGTTTGTGCGGAGTGATCCGTCGCGGCTAGAAGCTCGTTGTGCAGAGTGGAGGCAGGCGGGATGTGCGTGGCAGCTGAAGGCACGGTGGCAGCGGAAAACGAACAACGTGAAGGTCATTTTCTTTAAAGAGGGCTACAAGTGCAGCCGCACGGGCACAAAGGGGGACCCCTCACGCAATGTCGCGTGGGTCTTGCACCAGATCGAGAGCATTGTCAGGAAGGAGCCATGCACCACCTCCAAGGCCCTCCGGCAGATCGTGGAAGCACGCACTGGCAAGAGGTCGGTCTACCACGCCATACACCGCGCGAAAAAGAAGGCCCTGACGAATCTCATGGGCGAGAAGAGCAAGTCGTGTGGTCTGTTCCCTGCATACGTCGCCGCACTTAGTATCTTGCTGTCCTTATTTGCTTGTTGTATACTATTGACGGTGCTTTCTGCATATGTGCAAACTATAGACGTATTTGGCTCTGTTTTTGTGATTCATGCATGCAGTTGAAGAGGGTTGACCCATCCACTGTCGCTGTCGCGGAGCAGGACCAGCACCATCTCTTCCGACAGGCGTTTGTGGCACCTGGTGCTTGCAGAAACGGATGGTCGCATGTGCGGCGGTTGCTCACAATAGACGGCACGTTTTTAAAAAACGGCTTCAAGCAAGTGCTGCTGCTGGCATAATACTGGGACGCCAACAACCACGCGGTGCCCATGGCGTGGGCCATATGCCCTCAGGAAGACAAGGACAACTGGGATTGGTTCTATCAGTGGCTCGCAGAGGCGTATCCGACGGCACGGCACAACGGCACCGCAGTCATCAACGACAGAGACGCCGGACTCATCGCCGTCGTGAAGCGCCAACTACTAGGAGCTGTCCACACATACTGCGGTCAACACCTGCGGGAGAACGTGAAGTCTGAGGCAGGCTCTGCAGCAGCCGACATCCTGTGGTGGATGGCTTCTGCTTGCACACAGAACGAGTTTGACTGCGCGCGGGACGAGCTCGGTCGGACGTCCGACAAGGCATACACATACTTGTTCGGTGGAGATGGCGACCCAGGGCTGCCATTGGAGTAGTGGACGCGTCTGAAGTGCCCTGTGCTTCGTGGTGGGCACATGACGTCCAACGCGATGGAGTCTCTCAACGCCCGCCTGATGAACATACGGCACCTGTACCCATTCCACTGCTTTGCACAAATCTACCCTTTTGTGCAGAGACTGTTCATGGAGCGCCGCCGTGCAATCCACGACTGTGAGAGCCGGTACGCGCCCGNACATACTTGTTCGGTGGAGATGGCGACCTTGGGCTGCCATTGGAGCAGTGGACGCGTCTGAAGTGCCCTGTGCCTCGTGGTGGGCACATGACGTCCAACGCGATGGAGTCTCTCAACGCCCGCCTGATGAACATACGGCACCTGTACCCATTCCACTGCTTTGCACAAATCTACCCTTTTGTGCAGAGACTGTTCATGGAGCGCCGCCGTGCAATCCACGACTGTGAGAGCCGGTACGCGCCCGTCGTGGATGCTAAGCTACAGCACTACACGGAACACGCCAAGGACTACCTTGTCATGCGCCATGGCGAGCTCATGGGCACCGTCACCGGGCCCAGGAGCCTGGCGGGCCGTGAAGTGGATGTGAACGCGAAGTCCTGCTCATGCGGGTAGTGGAGGGAGTTTGGCTACCCCTGCCAGCACGCCGTGGCGTTGATGCTGGATGAAGGCGTCAACCCGGGCCTGTACACCAACATGCATCTGTCCCAAATGGCCTGGCGACGTACATACCGGGCTCCCATGCCCGGTGTCAACCTGTGCGAACTATTGTACGCCATGCGCAGGTGGGGCCAACTGGGTGCCAAACGCTCCCGTGGCCGTCCACGCTCTAAGCGCTTGGACAGCGCGACACGTCGCAAGCGCGACCGTATCTGCAGCAGATGCGGGATGAAGGGACACCCGCCCTGGAAGTGCATGAACCCACCGGCACAATCTCCACTAGACGTGGCTGTCGCACGCGCGAGAGAGCTGGCAGCCAACAGCGTGGAGACAGAGAATACTGGAGTGGAGCTTGTCGCCAGTACCGTGGCACCGGCAGCACAAGGTCATAATGTGGGCTCGGGCAGTGGAGCTGAAGGCGTTGCGGGTGGCAGTGGAGGTGGAGGACTTGAGGTCGGCAATGGTGGAAGTGCAGTTGGAGCGGGGCAGGCTGGGGACGCTCCTGGTGCTGTTGTACGTCAAACTGCTAGCGGTGGGAATGGGGGTGATGGTGGTGCAGCTAGCGTGTTGACAGTGGTGCTGGCAATTGGCAATGGAGCTGCAAGACATCGTGCTTCACGCCGTGCATGAAGTGGCAGAGAAGCGTTCAGCAGGTCCGCGGGAGGACCACACAACGGAGACAATGGTGGTGCTCTTGGTGGGGGGGGGGCATTGGGTGCAGACATAGCTGAAGGCAATGCCACAGGGCAGGGGGAAGCAGATGGTGCAGACGGAATGTTCATCATGACGTCACAGGTGGACAATCCTGATGATGCAGATGACTCCAGTGAGTCGTCCTGGTGTGAAAGCTCTGAGTCAGGTGACTGCACTGACACAGAGTTAGAAGAAGAAGAGTCCCTGACCTCGGGTAGTGGGGACGAGGATGAGTGCGAGTCTTCCTCCGGCATGTCCGAGGACGATGCACATCCGAAGCGGCGTCGCCGTGCGTAATGGTCCTCTGCTAATTTGCCCTGGTAAGTCTTAAGCAGAGTTTTTTGTGTAGCCATGCTTTCATCATTTCATTATGCTTGTACTATATTTCTAACCTTTGGGTTTCATTGCTATTGTAGGTTGTACCAGTGGCCTACATCCGTGGGTCCGTGAGGAGCACACAGAACCGCAACATGATGTGGAGGAGACGTGCAAAGCCCCGAGAAGAGCGACAAGCAGTTGGCGACAAAGCATTCGTGGAGACAGGACTGCTACTTAGTAGACTTAGCCTGCATGATGGTGATGAGACAGGGGCCAGATTGCATGTGGCCAATCCCTGTAGTGGGCAGTGTGCATCACCCTTTGGGGATGAATACTTTGATGCTGTGTGTGAGTTCTCGGGGGACACAGAGTGTGTGGCATGCGAAGTCATTTCGTATGTGCGTAGTCTCCCTGTGTACGTGCAGGTCTGGATTAGCCACGGCTATTTGAGCCCGCTGTTCTTTTGAGTGAAACATTTGACACGAATGAATTGCTTGCCCTAGCAGTATTGCATTCATGTGTTAATTAGAACTGTGACCATTGCTGTCTTAATTTGCATAGGCAAACCTTAGTCAACATCGTTGTAAGCAATTAATGAGTGCACTCGTATAAGAAGGATGTCTTGTTAATCTGTGTATCGAAGTGGTCTATTTTCACCACGTGAAGTCATTCGCATAAGAACGTGTGAGGAACCATTGTTTCATCCTGTACTTTAATGTGCAAAATTAACAGGTAACATTGGTTTGTTGCAATGTGTCTGGAATAGGAGGACTTTGATGTGGAAACAATGCTGGGGTGATGTTTACGTTTACAAAGGTAAACATAGAGTGTAAACACATGACATTGGATATGTTTGCAGGAATGAACAACAAATTGTTCGAATTACCCACTGTCACACTTGGTGTACAACTGCAGGCAAGTGCTGCTATGAATATACATGCAGACATTCATGACATCATATCACAAGGCTTAACAGTGAACGCATTCTGTACATGGGACGCGGAGAAGAAAACACTGGGTATGGTGATAAACAAACATTGGAAACTAGTCCAAAGCATCAACCGACACTATGGAGTCCATGGCATCCACTGCCCTGGGGTGTTTGGTGGACGAGGAGTTGGCATGCGAACACCCAGTATCCAGCACATGGTCTGTGGTTTGCATGGGTCCTTCGCCCAGCTCGGTACATCCGTTGCAACGAGCGTGTCCCAGCGAGCCTTGATCGTAGCCCATGCCTCCACTTGCTGGAGCGTCCGATGTGGCATGTTGGGTGTGGTACGTTTGTCATGTGTATCCGTCGGTCGACCCATGTCTACTACGGTACCCACAGTGGTTGGAGATGGCTAAATTGACGAATGCCAGCTCCGTATTTGTACGTGGTCTACGAGCGGTTGCATCCGCACGGACAGTTAGGATCGGATGAGATCCATGGCTCCCATATGTCAGGGCAATTCGATGGTCTCAAACTGGGCATTGGCCAGTCAAGGGTCTGTGCCATGGCTTCAGGTGTCGGGGGCCATTTAGCCTTTGGCGGATGGCGGCCACGTACGAACGTCGTACATGCCTCTTTGCGGTCCCATGTTTCCTTCATTGCGACCCATGCTCGGTGTGCAACAAAGGGATCCACATGATATCCACTACTCCATCCTCGACGATCTCTGTAGTTCATGCGCCCCTCGGATGATATGCCGTCGGAGCCAAGATTGGTTTGTCGATCCAATGGAAGAGGCGTCGCTAAGTGAAGAAGATCGCATTATGCGCAATTCGATGTTATGTGCTTAGTACGTCAAAGAACCTTGCAAACTGGTACATTGTACCAGTTCGTCAGGTGAATCCTTCGCAACCATAATTGTTCATTACCGTGTGCACCGTGCATAAGTGGCGGATGCAAAGAGACTGCTTCGGCGGAATGATTGGCCCATAACCCGTCATTCACGGCTTCATACGGCAGCGCATCGACGGCGTCCGTTCGTCGCGTCAGCAGTTGCTTGGTCGCAACTGTAGGTACACTAGAATACGTCGTCGAGGCGTCTGAGTGGTCCTCCGGTACACGCTGGAGGCCTGACACGGTGGCATGCCACGTAACCGTTGGGGACACATACCCTTCCATGATGCAGATACTTCTCCCACAAGGGACCTGTTCTGATGTTTTTGTGCTCGGCGGCCCTGCCGCCTGTATCGCACAAAAGTGGGTATCCGAGTCAGCCCTAAAAAAGTGGGTAATTTGCGCAGCCTTTTTTGAATTTGGAGATTGTGGTCACTGATTAAAATGTGTTGGGAGAACGGAAGGGACCTGCCAAAAAATGGGGATAGTAGGCATGTTCTCCCACGAGTGGACACTA
Source organism: Penium margaritaceum (assembly GCA_023375785.1). Lineage (NCBI taxonomy): Eukaryota > Viridiplantae > Streptophyta > Zygnematophyceae > Desmidiales > Peniaceae > Penium > Penium margaritaceum. The sequence continues at coordinate 41,882 of SZWC01013476.1, read as the reverse complement.
CGTAAATGAAGTTGTCAACCGTGGGGAACCTGCGCATAACTTTTTCAAATGGTGGGTAAGAAGGAATCGGCCCCTTTATCCTAAGGAATACTTCGTCAGTTTAACCCAGTGAAAACCACCTTCCAGGAAACCAATGCTACAAACAACATTGTTCTCAACAAAACCTCTGGAATTTGAGATATGTCCGGTTTTCATAATCGGAGTGATCAATCAACGCCGCGGAAGTGATATTAGACAGTTCTTTGAGCAGACTGAAGTTTACTTGTCTTTGATTGGTCTGTGGAAATTCACATCGAGTCCTCGAATATTCATTACATATTCCTGATGCCCATTGATGATTCCATCAGGAATGCGCAGTTTTTTTCCTGAACAACTTGGGATATAGCTAACACAACATAGGAGTCAGAATATGTTTTCTGCAAGGACATAGTTGTTGTATGCCCATCGTTGCTGTCAATATATACGCTTTGTCCATACTCGAAATCGACATGACAGCGATGCCCATGTTTTACGCTTTTCGAACAAAAATGGGCACGGCTGTAATACATTTCATGTATTTAACATATTCAACATGGATTTCGACTTCGAGGCCAAAGTCGAACTTCGCCCGTCGTCGCGAGCTCAGAGGAGGGTTTTTGCGGCGAAACCTCCTTGCGAGCTCGCGATGACCCTGCCAAACCCCCCATTTAAACTAGGGGATTTGTCGTAGGTTTGGGGTGGTTAACAGGATGCGGCAGGCATTGGGCATCTGCCAAACCCGGCTACCGCGGGGCCCGGCAGATGCCCGGGCAAGAAAAACAATAACACCCATACCCCCAAGTGTAACTAGGGGGTATGTCTGTTATTGGGGGCGATTTGCAAGATACGGCGCACGTGTGATAGGAGAAAGGGAATCTGCCGAGCCCCGCTGCCGCGGGGCCCGGAAAAAATTGGAAATAAATTACGGCATGCAGGCCCATGCAAAAATGAACATGAGCTTTATGTGTGAATGCGATGCAAGACGGCAAGAATTTGGCTTAGTATGGGACACTGAATATAAAGAACAAAGACGAAGTACAAATGAGCCCCAAGCGAGCTTAAGTAGGGGCACCGGCAGCTAGCCGCACTGGGCCCCGTCACCCCCGCTGAGCCCTAACGAGTCAGTAGGGAGAACACACTACGTACACCACAATAATTTTGGTTTTTGCGCATCCCTCGTTGTGCTCTGTTGTGTCCTCCCGACTTGTGTACATCGGTGTGCAGATGACTGACGGCGAGACTCGACACTGATGGAGGGTTGTCAGGTGGAGCCGATGCACGCTGAGGTCTACTCGCAGTTCACTGGAACCTCCTCTCTCCGGCGACGTGCTCAGCTCCATCGACAGGCCTCCTCGGCGGTCATGCTGCCGGCGGTCACTACCACCGCAATTGCTGTCTGCATGCGTCTAGCGCGTCCCGTCGCGTCTGCATCGTCATGCTCTGCCTAGGGTCCTTGTTGCATGCTGTATGGCCATGTTCGGCATCTTGGACAACCGTAAGCACTGCCTAGGTTTGGGCAGCCATAAGTCTTTGCTACTGTTTTTCTAGCTGATTCTGACCGCATGACTGCGTTTGCAGCGTCGGTATTGTGGTATGGTCCAGTTTTCAGGCAAAACGGACGACACCCGGGTTTTGGGCTGTCGGGCGTTTGGCAGGGCTCACTGAGAAAACCCTGCCAGCCAGAAAATAGGGCCACAGCTATTTTCTGATTGGCTGGTCAGCTGACTAACAACTTCTACACTAGTGGGGGGGAGCTAGAACTTGGAATGGTCTCCCATTGTTGCTCATTCTTCATTCCTAACCAGTTACTTTCAGTTTTAAGCTGCTTTCTGGCGCTAACTATGGCGCGCGCGTTTCTGAGTAACAAACCCAAAGCTTCCAGACTTGGACTCTAGAGCAGCAGACTAGGGGGGCAGCTGACTTAAGCAACGAGCGTGGAAGCCCGCACGCTGCATCAACAACGTTACTGCCCCAACCTGCTGCCTAGGTCTTCCATTTTGGTATCAGAGCCAGAGCATAGCAGCAGCAGCAGAAGACTGGCGATCAGGTGTCAGACAACGCCGGCGGACCCCCATACGGGCCAGTGCAGGGGAAATGCTGCCGGATTTTTTCCGGCAGCATTGACCCGCCTGGTGGCGGCGTTAGATTTTTTCCCACGGCCACTGGGTCAGAGGAAATGCTACCGAATTTTTGTCGACAGCACTGACCCCCACGCGTGGCGCGAGGAGATGAGCGACAGGCGGCGTCTAATGCTTGAGGGCGACGACGCAAGTGGCAACGTCACTTAGGTGCAGTGACTGGCACCACCAGCAGCAGCAGGCAGAAGCAACAGCTCGCAGCAGCCCGCTGCAGCAGCAGCTCGCAGCATCAACAGCAGCGCGCAGCAGCAGCAACAGCAGCAGCGTGCAGCAGCAGCTCGCAACAGCAGCTTGCAGCGGCAGCAAGCAGCAACCGCAGGATGCAGCAGCTGCAGCAACGTGCAGCTGCAGCAGCGGGCTGAAACAGTTGTTGTAGCAAGCTGCAACAGCAACCAGCTGCAGTAGCAACAGTAGCAAGTAGCAGCTGGCAGCTGCTAGCCGCGGCTGCTGCTGCTCGCTGCTTGCAGCAAGTGAGCAGCGAGCCAGCCCGCTGCTGCCAGCGAGCAGCACCTCGCTAGTGCCAGACGACCAGTAGCCCGCTGCTCGCAGCAGACAGCGGGCTGCTGCCCACTGTGACAAGAGAAAAAAGAAGGCAACCAAGAAAAATCCCTCACCCCCGCACCTCGCTACAGCAACTCGCCGTAGCAGCGAGCAGCTGCTCTAGCACGCAGCAGCTGCAGCAACGCGCAGCAGCAGCGGCAGTGAGCTACAGCAGCCATTGCAGCCGTAGCAGCTCGCATCAATAGCAACTGTAGCTGTAACTACAGCAGCAACAGCAACAATAGTAGTAGCTGCAGCAGCAACAGCAGCAGCAAACAGGAGTAGCAGCAGCAACAGCAGTAGTAGCAGCAGTAGCAACAGCAGTAGCAGCCAAAGAAGCAGCAATCATCAGCAGTAGCAACAACAGCAGCAGCAGCAACAACAGCAGCAGCAACATCAACAGCAGCAGCAGCATCGGCTGTAGCAGCATCAACAACAACAGCACCAGCGGCGGCCCCAACAACCGCTGGTGCTGACATGAGCACCCCTCTGCAGACGTTACTCTTGATGTCACTGCTGATGTCATCAACACAAAAAGGGGGGGGGGTAAAGGGAATGGGGGAAGGCCAAAGGGGTGGATAGAATCCCCACCTCCCCAACCTCGTGCTACCATCAGCACCACTAAGACAACAAGGAAAAAAAACACAAGGGACACTAAGTCATGGCTGGGAGACTCGGCGAGGAGGGATCCTCCTCTGTTGGGGGAACCCCTACCCCTCCTTTCTTGTAGCATCTGCAGCAGGAGCAGCAGTAGTAGCAGCACCCGCCGCCATTGCAGCAGCAGCAGCCGCCGCTGCCGCAGCAGTAGCAGCCGCCACCGCCGCAGCAGTAGGAGCAGCCACCGCTGCCACGGCAACTACAGGTGCCACCGCCGCACCAGCAGCAGCCAAAGCAACAGCAGCAGTAGCAAGAGCAGCCGCCGTTGCCTCAGCAGCAGCAGCCGTCGCCGTTGTAGCAACAGCAGCCGCCGTCCCTGTAGCAGCAGCAGCCGCCGCCGCCCCAGCAACAGCAGCCGTCGCGGCTGTAGCAGCAATAGCCGCCGCCCCTACAATAGCAGCAGCAGCAGCAGCCCACGAGCAACGTTGGCGGCAACCTTGACCCTCTCACTGCTCTTCAGCAACAGCTCGCCGCCTTGACATAGTAGCTTGCAGTGCTACAGCCAGTCGCCTCCCAAACCGCCACCAGTGTGCTGCCGTGGTTCATCCCTGTAGTCTCGTTGTGTCCGCTGCCACGTACTACCTGGCACAACAGCAGACTTAGCGCCAACGGCAGACAGTGACCTCAGTCCTTGGCCCCACTCTGGGTGCCGGCCGCACACAGAAGGACTTTGAGACACCGCCGCCGCCGCTTCAGGCCGGCGAGCAGTTCCGGAGCTGGGAGCTCAGCTTCCGGATCTGGGCGCAAGGTGAGGGTTTGTGGGCCTACTACATCCTCCCTTACAACTCCACCAAGGTCGATCAGCTGTATGACCCTGGTCGCGCCGTCCGTGCCCTTGTCCCAGTCACCCCCCTAGCTTCCCGCCTTGCCCTGGAGCCCTTCCTCGGCGACGTCACCGCTGGCGACATCCCAGACCCTGCAGCCGCATGGCACGTCCTCACCAGGCCCCATCGCCTGTCTAGCGACGCTGAGATCAGCCGTCTGCTCCGGGAGTTCAACTCTCTGCACATGGGGGAGACCGAGACGGTCACTGCCTACTGGCAGCGGACGGAGGACATCCTCCGTCGACTCGGCAAATCTGCTCCGCCCCCTCTGTCCGCGCTCCTCACCATCAAGCGCGGCACCACCAGCGTGTACGCGGACGTCTTCGTCCACTACCCTCAGGACGTCCTATCCATCATGGAGGCCCAGGGCACCCTCATGCCCTGGGCATATGAGCTCTTCCTCTGCATTGAGGAAGCCTGCCAGGAGTCCCAGCTCCACCGCACGGAGGCCCTTGCATCCCCTGCCGTCGCCTCCCCTGCCGTTGCCTCCGTGGCCGTCGCCTCCCCCGTCGCAGCTACCTCATCGTCTTGGGGAAGAAGAAGAAAAGTCGGAACAAGAAAAGCAAGAGTCCACCATATCAGTAGCAATAGCAGTCATCGACCGGGTCCAGCGGTGGTGGCTCGGTCTGCCACAACTGTGGCCAGCCCGGGCACGGGTGGTACACGTACCCTCTCCCAACAGATGAGGCGCGCGTCATTGCCACCATGCGCCGCCAGCAAGAGCACCGCCTCGCTTCTGCCGCCGTCGCTGCTGCTGGCCCTGACACTCCGACCTCGTCCAGCAGCTCTGCCACTCCGACAGTGCCGCTTGTTCCGCAGACACCCACGCCGCAGCAGTACTACCCGCAGTAGCACTACCCCTAGCCGTTGGCACCTCCGCTACCTTCGCCGGCTTAGCCCTCCTCCTACCCGGGCTCCGGCGCCGTCACTCCGCACTACGTTTATACTCTTGGGCCGTCCTCCCATGAGCGTCAGCTGGAGCAGTTCATCGCGCTCCAGCTTGGCCTTCCTCGCCCTCCTCCCCAAGGAAGTGCGAGCTGCGTCACCTCCTGCCCTTCGGCCCATCCCTGTATGACTGAGACTGAGCTGCGGTTGTGTCCCATTTCCTCCTCTGTTTCGTCGTCTCCCGTGGTCTCCTCCACCCCACTTCTTGACGACATTGCGTGGCTTGACGATTGGCAGTCTCGTTTCGCGCCTCCTTCTACCGCGTCCGCGTCCCTTGCTTGTTGCCATGTGACCGTGAGTGATCTGGCGACCCCTGTCCAGGACCCTGTTGAGACCTAGATCATCGACTCCAAGGCCACGCATGACATGACGGCCTCTCGTGAGGCCTTCAGTATGCTCGGTCCTGTCGGCGATGTCTCCGATGTCCGGACGGGTTCCGGACAGGTGTTGCCTGTCCGTGGTGTTGGCGTCGTTCGTTTCCGTGGTCAGGCCGGTGACGTCTTTCTGACCGATGTTCTCTTCATCCCTGGTCTCGAGTTCAGCCTCCTGTCCATGAGTTCCCTTGACCGCATGAGCATGGACGTTGTGCACTCGCGTGGTGTCGGCATTGTGTCGTTGTATCCGTCTGGTCTTGTCGTACTGCACGCCACCGCCCATGGCAACTTGTGGTACATTCCTCACCTCTCCTCTTCCCCTCCCGTCTCCTCCCCGTCGGTTGCCACAGGTCATGTGTTTGTCACCAGCATGCTTTCTCCTCGGCACACCCACCTCTTGCACCACTGCCTTTGCCACGTCCACTCTGCCGCCGTAGAAAGCATGCTCCGCACCTAGCCGGCCAAGGGCCTGGACCCGGAGACTTTCCCTCTCCCGTGCCCCACTGAGTGCATTGACTACGCTTAAGGGAAGATGTACCGGTCCACGTGCCCCCTCTCTTCCTCCCGTGCGCCTGCCCCTCTTGACCTTGTCTACTTGGACGTCATGGGCCCTCTCCTAACCGAGTTTGTCGGTGAGCATGGCCGCTATGTCCTCACTCTTACGGACGATTATTCTCGCTACCGTTGGATCTTCTGCCTTCGACATAAGAGGGATGTCGCCCGAACCATTCAGGACTGGCTTGTCCTCGCGGAGCGCGAGTGTGGCCGTCCCCTTTGCTGCTTTTGCTCCGATCGCGGTGGCGAGAACGTGGATGAGGCCACGACCTTTCTCGCCTCCCGCGGGATCCACCATGAGACGTCTGCGCCCTACACACTCGCCTAGAACGGCGTCTCTGAGCGGTGGAACCGTACCATGGCCAACGCCGTTCGTACCATGCGGGTCGAGTCCGGTCTCTCCGATGGCTTCTATTTCAAAGCCATGGCCTACATGACCTGGGTCTGGAACCGGGTTCCCCACGGTCCCCTTCCCCGCCAGTCCACGCCCTACCAGCACTGGTACGGTCGGCGCGCTGACCTCCGCCCGGCTCGCATCTGGGGCTGCGTGGCCGTTGTGTGGCTGCCCGCCCCACAGCAGGGCGGCAAGCTCGCCCCCTGTGGATGCCCCTACACCTTCCTTGGTGACTCTCGTCAGTCCAAGGCCTACCGCTTCTGGGACCCATCCTGACACTGCATCGTCGAGTCCCGCGATCCCCTCTTCTTTGAGAACCCGTTTCCCCGCAACCTCATCCGCTCTGGCTCGTCCGTGTCGCTCCCGTCGCGTGGGGGAGTGGTGAGTCCGTCCTCTGTCCTGTCCCTTCCGGGTGACACATCACTCCGTCCCTCTGAGCCGGTAGCCCCAGTCGCGTTCGCTGGCCCCTCCGGGCCAGCTGTCCCAGTTGCGTCCACTGGCCCCTCCGGACCAGCTGCCGCAGTCGCGTTCGCTGGCCCCTTCGGACCAGCTGCCCTAGGTGCGTCCGCTGGCCCCTCTAGACCAGCTGCCCTAGTCACGTCCGCTGGCCCCTCGGAACCAGCTGCCCTAGTCGTGTCCGTTGGCCCCTCTGGACCAGCTGCCCCAGTCCCATCCGCTGGCCCCTCCGGACCAGCTGCCCCAGTCGCGTCCTCTGGCCCCTCCGGACCAGTTGCCCCAGTCGCGTCCGCTGGCCCCTCCGAGCCAGCAGCACCTGTCGTGTCCGCTGGCCCCTCCGGGCCGGCAGCCCCAGTCGCTTCCAATGGCCCCTACGGGCCAGCAGCCCCAGTTGTATCCGCTCGCCCCTCCGGGCCAGCAGCCCTAGTCGTGTCCGCTCGCCCCTCCGGGCCGGCAGTCCCAGTCGTGTCCGCTGGCCCCTCTGGCCTAACAGCCCCTGTCACGTCCGCTGGCCCCTCCGGGCAAGCACCGCCTTTCGCGTCTACTGGCTCCTCCGGGCCAACTGGCCCCTCCGGGCCAGCAGCGCCTGTCGCATCTGCTGGCTCGTCCGGACCAGTAGCCCCGTCCGCCTTCGTCGGTCCGTCGGACTCAGGGCCATCTTCTGCCCGACCGCGCTACACACGTGGCCCAGGCGACAGCTTCCGACCTCAGCCGACAGTGAGCGCGCAGACCGTCACTCCGCGTCCTGTGGCGCCTCGACCCCCTATGGCTCCACATGTCTCCTTCACTCCCACGGTCGTGAGTGGGGACCCTGGCACAAAGGCTCTCGGCCTCACCACTTCCACCATCATCGCAGACCTTCACCCGGATTCTACATTGGGTTACGCCATGTTTCATCACGAGCATCGGCATGCTATTGTAGCTGCACTCGCACGCATCCCACCTAGGGCTTGTGATGCATACGCCCTCTTAGTCCGGTCCACAGCGCGCCTAGAGGACCCTTCAACCCTACGTGAGGCTCGAGCCTTCCCTGAGGCCGCACATTTGGATAGTGCCTGCGCCGAGGAGCTCGCTGCTATCTGACAGCACCACATGTATGACCTCGTCAACCTCCCTCCAGGTTGGAAGGCCATTGGTGCCAAGTGGGTCTTTCGGCGTAAGTGGAAGCCTAACGGATCCTTGGACAAGTACAAGGCCCGCCTCACAGGAAAGGGGTTTGCTCAGGTCCTTGGGGTCGATTACGACCAGATCTTCGCCCCAGTTGGTCCGTTCTCCACTAGCCGGACGCTCTTCAGCCTGGTTGCCTAGCACGGGTGGGAGTTGGATCAGATGGACGTGAGCAACGCATTCCTCCATGGCTCACTGGAGGGTGAGGAGCTCTACATGATGCAGCCCCCAGGCTTCGACGACGGCACTGGGAGAGTTTGGCGGCTGCGAAAGGTCCTCTATGGCCTGAAGCAGTCACCTCGGTGCTGGAACCAGGGGATCAGCAGCACGCTTCTCCGTGGTGGCCTCCAGCGCAGCACCGCTGACCCCGCACTGTTCGTCAGCCCACGTGGTCAGTCCTTCGTCGCGGTTCTGGTCTACGTTGACGATCTCCTCATTGAGTCGCCAGACGCAGCCACCATCCAGCGTGTCAAGGACTTGCTTCACGCCACTTACCAGATGAAGGATCTCGGGTCTGCCCAAGTCTTCATGGGCATGGAGCTGGAGCATAATCGCTCCCAGGACATCCTGCACGTCCACAAGGTTGCCTATGTGCAAGCCCTGTCCACTCGCTTCGCCGAGGACCTGCCCCTCGTGCCTACCACATCTTCACCCATGTCACCCGATCGCCAGGTGAAGATGAAGAGTCATGACCCAGCTGTTGTGGGGGAGCAAGTTGATGTGACCACGTATCTGCAGGTCATCAGGTCACTAATGTTCCTGGCGACGACGACGCGCCCAGACATCGCGTTCGCCGTCAACCTCCTGGCCCAGTTCTCTCAGGAGCCGTGTCACCTCCACTTCGAGGTCGCGATCTGAGTGCTGCGCTATGTCGCCTCGACCCCTCGACGAGGTCTCATGTTCCGCCGTCAGCCGTCCGTCGTTGTAGTGGGCTATACCGACAGTGACTAGGCCGGCAGTCCAGACAGTAAGAGTCGCACGGGCTGGATACTTCTGGTCGGCGGCATAGCAGTGTCCTGGCACAGTGGCAAGTAGGGGTGCATTGCACGCAGCACTGCTGAGGCTGAGTACGTGGCTCTTGGCTTAGGTGCGTGTGAGAGTGTGTGGTTGCTTCATCTGCTGTCCAAGTTGTGCCACTCTGTCACATCCATCACCTTGCATTGTGACAATGAGAGTGCCATGGCCATCGCCGACAATGACGGTGTGTATCACACACGCACAAAGCACATCAATGTTGAGTATCACTATGTGCGTTTGTTGTTGCATGACGGCAGCATCAGCATCGTATGGGTTGAGACAGCACGACAGCTGGCTGACTTCTAGACCAAGGCACTGAAGCGGGTCACGTTCAAGAAGGCTGTGAGTTCAGTCGGTGTGCGTCCGTGAGTTGCCCTCTTTGTCTCTGCCTGCATCTCTGCGTACCTTGGGAGAGTCTGGGTGTTGACCATTTCTCTGCCCGCCCATGTACACTACGCCTGTGAGTCATGGGGGAGTGCTGGTTTTTGCGCATCCCTCATTGTCCTCTGTTGTGTCCTCTCGGCTTGTGTACATCGGCGTGCAGATGACTGACGGGGAGACTCGACGCTGATGGAGGGTTGTCAGGTGGAGCCGACGCACGCTGAGGTCTACTCGCAGTTCGCTGGAACCTCCTCTCTCCGGCGACGTGCTCAGCTCCATCGGCAGGCCTCCTCGACGGTCGTGCTATCGGCGGTCACTGCCACCCCAATTGCTGTGTGCATGCGTCCAGCGCGTCCCGTCGCGTCTGCATCGTCATGCTCTGCCTAGGGTCCTTGTTGCATGCTGTATGGCCCTGTTCGGCATCTTGGACCACAGTAGGCACTACCTGGGTTCAGACAGCCATAACTCTTTGCTACTGTTTTTCTAGCTGATTCTGACCGCACGACTGCGTTTGCAGCGTTGGTATTATGGTATGGTCCAGTTTTCAGGCAAAATGGACGACGCCCGGGTTTTGGGCTGTCGGGCGTCTGGCAGGGCTCACTGAGAAAACCCTGCCAGCCAGAAAATAGGTCCACAGCTATTTTATGATTGGCTGGTCAGCTGAGTAACAACTTCTATACTAGTGGGGGAGGGGGCTAGAACTTGGAGGGGTCTCCCATTGTTGCTCATTCTTCATTCCTAACCAGTTACTTTCAGTTTTCAGCTGCTTTCTGGCGCTAACTCTGGCGCGCGCGTTTTTGAGTAACAAACCCAAAGCTTCCAGACTTGGACTCTAGAGCAGTAGACTGAGGGGGCAGCTGACTTAAGCAATGATCGTGGAAGCCCGCACGCTGCATCAACAATGCTGCTGCCCCAACCTGCTGCCTAGGTCTTCCATTTGATAACAATAATTGTGGTCTCCTCAAGGCACCGGAACAGCTCTCCGAGTGTCCGGGTCTCGACCACCGAGAAAATAGGAGCAGTGCAACAAAATCTAACAATCAACGTCTAGACATTACACACGGCATTCTGAAAACTGGAAGCGCTAGTACAGCCACCGGGTCTCCTCGTCGCACAGGTATAGTCCACCGGGTGCGCGGGTCTCAACCCACCGAGAAAGCTTTCCTAACTCCAGACAAGCCCACAGGGCTACCAGAATGCATCGACCGCGTCTCGCCGGCGCTGTCATAGGTGTTGTAGAAGTCTCGGTGCAGTCCGGAGGCCCGTGGTGTCGTCACGCCCTCCTCTACCATATACCTCGAATGTGGGTATGTCGGTAAACTAGCGGTGTAGGTCATGGCGGGTGGAAGCCACACAAACCAAGACTCCCCCTGGCTGACAAAGCCGTCCATGCCAGAATGAATGAAGGAAGGCATGGAACAACAATGTATGGCAAGCCATAGTATGCATGAGTGAACTCACACACACACACACACACACACACACACACATCTGCTATCCATCTAGGGTCTCCCTGGACACTGTCACAACCTACCAAGTGTCTGGGTCTCAATAATTAGAGGAGTGATGCACACGCACACAAACCAGCGTAATGCACATCATACACATGTCGGGACAAGATGGTCTCCTCGTGACACGGGCGGTACCAGGGCCCGGGTCTCGACCGCTAGGAGCAATCCAACACAATAATATCATTATCTAAACACAGGATCATGGGAGGATCTCCTGGTAACACGGGTGCANGTATGGCAAGCCATAATATGCATGAGTGAACTCACACACACACACACACACACACACACACACACACACACACACACACACACACACACACACACACACACACACACACATCTGCTATCCATCTAGGGTCTCCCTGGACACTGGCACAGCCTACCAAGTGTCTGGGTCTCGACAATGAGAGGAGTGATGCACACGCACACAAACCAGTGTAATGCACATCATTCACATGTCCGGACAAGATGGTCTCCTCGTGACACGGGCGGTACCAGGGCCCAGGTCTCAACCGCTAGGAGCAATCCAACATTATAATATCATTATCTAAACACAGGATCATGGGAGGATCTCCTGGTAACACGGGTGCAACGCACCACGTGTCCGGGTCTCGACCAACAGCTCGCATGCACATGCCACACACAGTATAGCCACACACCAAGACACACGATCACATGGTCTCCTCGTGACACTGGTACAACGCACCAAGTGTCCGGGTCTCGACCAATAGCGTGCTACCATCTACATGCAGCTGTACAGGCACGCAGCATGAGCCACATGCGGGATGCTGTAGATGCTCACAACAGAGCATGGACCTCGCCATACATCTCCCATGACGTCGCGTCAGGTCGAGGTCCACACAACACTCACCCTGGACAGATGAACCTGGCGGCAATGTCCTCGATGGAGATTCTGATGTCGTAGCTAAACAGATCCTGGACGATGAGTCACATGGTGTGTCCAACATGCAGAGATAGCTCCCCCTGTCATGTGCGAGTCGACTCCCTCCCTCAAAGACGAAGTGGTGTCTCCGACTATGACTCCTCACGTTGTAGCTGCATCACCTAGGGTATAACAGTCCTCGCGTGTCTGCCAAGGGTCCCATCTCACAGTCCCTCCTGTCTCCGCTCTGCCGCAATGCATTTGTGTATGCCGGAGGAAAGGGAATGGATGAGTAGCACGAGTGCGTGGATGAAGTGGCAGAGCTGGCCTTCGGTATGGGATAGCACACCCTGAGACACAAGGGTGTAGTGCCAGAAGAGGAGAGCTGGAGCGACGAACCGGATCACCACTCGTGGAGGAAGATGACGATGAGGCAGGTGAGTCGGGTGGATGAAGGTGCGTGACGGCAGTAGAAGAAGGAGGAGCGATAATGGGGTTGACAGGAGCCAGGATGGCGGAAGCCGAAGGCACGCTCACCTCTCCTGTAATAGTATCTCCAACGAACGTCATACTCGGAGCTAGTACAAGATCCTTCCCGAGTATGGGTGTGCTAGATACTACTGGCAGAAGGATCGTACCGATAGCAGTGATGCTCCCCTCGTCTGAAAAACGCTCACGCGCTGCTATCATCTCCCGCTGCAGCACGAGTACATGCTCCTGTAGATCAGCATAATCTTTCCCGGACATGTCGAGGTGGCCCATGCCGACCTGGTGTAGGATAAACTCTGCCTCACTGGATGCTGCACATGCAGACTGCACAACTCGTGAGTACAGCGCCATCTGCATCTCTGCTACTGAACACCATGGAACTGGTGCTGCTACATCCTCCTAGGGGTGAACCAAGCTCGCAATGTGCTGAGACGTTGGAGCATCGCATGCAGCTGCAGGTGTTGCATCCACATCACAACTTGTGTTTGTCACACGAGGAGTGAGTGGTCGCATGTCGAGAGAGAAGGAGGAGGAGTTGTCACAGTATGTGGAGCATGTAGAGATGTCGTCCGTGCAGGTAAAGCCACTCTCAGCGTCCATGTGATCAGCAAGGTCACCAGCAGGTGAACACGAAGGGGAAGAACTCAGCTCCTGCTGACGAAGTGACTTCATCTGCGTATAGGTATCTGCACCACTGTCTTCAACTGCCACCATAGTGGATACAGGTGTGTAGGGCTCTAGCTCGACAATGTCCGTCAAGGCGACCAACAAGCGCAGCTGGCGCTCACGTAGTGTCTCGCCGGGAAGGCTGGTCACTGCCACCTGCTCCATAAAGGAGTGAAGACCACCATCTGATTCCGTCAAGTATGTCGCTGCTCCATCGTGGGTATGGGAACCCGGAGACTGTAGGAACATGGACGACTCCTCACGCTGAAGCTGTTCCTCATGTACCGCAGATGAGACGGTGGAGCCTGCTGTGTCTGCTGCAGCATATGTCCCGGCGATGTCTCTCAGAAATGCTGCTCTCAGGAATGCCTTAACCTCCAAAAGACCAACCGGCCGACTCTGCTCATGCACTGCGACTGCTGTCGTACAGGTGTGAATCTCGTGCGCCAACGCCCCGGGAGACCCGTATGGGACATCCTGATTCGCACAATACTCCTGTGCCACGGCCTGGCCGCCAGCGGTCGGAGTCGCGAGTGGCACCGCCCAAGCACGTGGCACCTGCACTCCTCCTGATGCAACTTGCTGCAGTAGAACGTCCGGCTCCTGCCCTAGCGTAGATGTCGAACTCGATGGCATACATGATTCAAGCCCTGCAATCTCCGCAGGACTGGTGTGACCCTGCTGCACACACTCTCTCCAAAGCCCGGTAGATACATCCTGATAGATACGCGACTCCTCTACCGCCGCTGGGCCTCCACCGGTCGGAGCCGCGAGTGGCACTGCGCAAAGACGCCGTTCCTGCGCTCCTCATGATGTCACCTGCTTCTGTGGAAGATCTGGATCCAACGTAGACGATGATAGGCAACTCTCCACCATGAACGCCATGTCGGGGTCACACTCCATGCCATGTGCTGTCACTGTATCATCTGAGTCTGCCCGAGCTGATGCTCGGGCAGCACGACCCGGCGCGAGTGCGGATCCTGTCGATACGGTCACATGAGGCAATGCGTGGTGACCACACTCCCCATCGAAAGGTACATCAACGGAGGCCGAGGAGCTAGAGGATGTATCAAAACTGGCGTGAGCACGCCGTGCAGAGCACTCACGTCAACGTCGCGGAGTCACTCGACTAGAACGACTGCATGAAGACATGTCACCACGAGATGGCGTCGTGGTTGTAGTAGAGTGGAGGATCGAAAGTATGGTAGCAGCCTGGGACTCGCTGGCAGGTGGAGCTGAAGGTACACCATCGGATGAGGAAGGAGGAGAGAATGGAGGAGATGTGATCGAAGAAGCTGTCGACAAACGAGTAGCAGAAGCACGCTCAGTGACGACGAGGTCACAAAGCCGCTACACCGTCTGTCGGAGGCCGTGGATATCAGCGAATATCCTCGCCAGAGGTCTAGCTAGGGGATCTACCAACGCCGGTAGATCCGTATACTATGGAGGACGCAGGCTCGGCCGAGGCTGTAGCCAAGGTGGATGCCAGCCGGGAGGGCGCGTCCAATAGCGACGCCAACCATGACGTCCATCACCATAGTAGCAACAGGCGAACGCGCAGGGCGCCTGCTCAGATGTCCGCGCACTCATCTCGTGCGTTGGACGATGGATAGGTACCGAAGGCACCTACTCCTGGTGGTAAACACCAAGCCACGGGAGAGAACGAGGCCAATAGGTAGTCACTCGTGGAGGTCACGGCGTCCGGGTCAGCAAACGTGACCAGACGGACGAGCTGCACTACCACAGCACGCCCGGAGACTACAGTCTGACTATCTACGGCCACTGATGCTGCTGGCACTAATAGAGCAAAGAGTGCTCCAATACGAGAAGGGGTGGCGGCTGCAGGTGTGGCTTTGCTCCAAGCGGTAGACGACCCAGCCCTCGGAGATGGTAAGGCTCGAATCTGTCGTCGATCCTACGGGGTGAAGTGCGCACAACAATCCACGGGCCCCAGGAAGACGCCGGTCTAGGACGCATCTCGAAGCAGAGATAGCCGTCGACGACCGTCGGCTGTCGGCTGAGAAGGTGAAAGTAAAAGCTCTCGCGCAACTACCGCACTATGTAGTCGTCGACACTCCACCGCCTGATGTTTCTATTGCGGCTATCAGAGCTCCTGCTGCTGCGACGGTAGTAGGTGGAAGATCATCCCCTTTTTTACGGTTTTTTTTCTTTCTTGCCCACGGCCACCCCCCTTTTTTTTCTTTTTGCCCCAATCCTCCACCCCTTTTCTTTCTAGTTCTTCCCTTTGCTCGCCTTAAGCCCTCGCCTTCTTTTTTTGTTTCTTCTTCTCTTTTTTTTTCACTCGCTTTCAGGCGTACCCATTTTCATATTTTTGGTCACTCGCCCCCCCCCCCTTTTCTCGATTGCCCATAGGGTGGGCAAACGGAGAAAACAAGGAGAGGGGGGGAGGGGGAGGGGGGGATGTCCGGCTTGTCCGGCCCTCCCTCCCGTGCACGCTCGCTCGCTCGCTCGCTGAGCGAGCGAGTGAGAGAGTGGGTGTGGGGGGAGGAGGGAGCGAGGGGGGGGGGGTCCTGTCCGCCCCTCTGACCCGGCCCCTCCGTCGGTCAGTCGACGGGGCTGACGGGGCCGAGGGGGCCCACGAGGCCGACGGGCCCCCTATAAAGGGCCCCTTGGAGGGGGCTCAGCGGGGCCCTCCNGGGGGGGGGGGGGGGGGGGGGGGGGGGGGGGGTCCTGTCCGCCCCTCTGACCCGGCCCCTCCGTCGGTCAGTCGACGGGGCTGACGGGGCCGAGGGGGCCCACGAGGCCGACGGGCCCCCTATAAAGGGCCCCTTGGAGGGGGCTCAGCGGGGCCCTCCGAGGGCCCCCTTGAAAAGGGGAGAAAGGGGGGGGGGTGCGAACCGGGCCGACAGGCTCCCTCAGAGGGCCCCCCCTTAGAGGAGGGCTGCGAGGCCCTCCTCGCAGCGGCAACAGCAGCTGCAGCGGCAGGTGCAGCTGCTACGGTTGCTACTGCTGCTGCTGCTTCTGTAACTACTACTGCTCTGCGCAACGGCTACTACTGCTGCTGCTTGCTGCTTCTGCCGCGGCTCTTGCTGCTGCTTGCTCATCATGCCATTGTTGCTTGCTGTTGTCGCCGCTGCTGCTGTTGTACGCTATTGCTGCTGCCGTCGTCGTTGCACACTACTGCTGTTGCCGCTGCTGCTGTAGTGGCTGCTGCTGCAGCTACATGCTGCTACTGCTGACACTGCTGCTACAGCGGCTGATGCGCTGTTGCTGCTGCTTCCACCTCTGTTGTTGCTGTTGCACGCTGCTGCTGCTACTGCCGTCGCTACTGCATGCTGCTGCTACTGTCGTCGCTGCTGCACTAGTTGCTACTACTGTTGCTTTTGTTGTTTCCGTCGCAGTCGCTAGTGCTGCTGTGCGCGGCTCACCGCCCTTGTGGTGCTCAACTACAGCCGCTTCGCGCTCCCTCACGCTGCTGCCGGCGTGGCGTCATGTGGCGTGTTCTCTTTGTGTTTCGCCCACTGCTGCTGCTTCTGCTGCCCACACGCCCCCCTGTGCTCTGATAACCAATTGGAAATAAATTAGGGCATGCAGGCCCATGCAAAAACGAACATGAGCTCTGTGTGTGAGTGCGATGCAAGACGGCAAGAATTTGGCTAAGTCTGGAATGCTGAATATAATGAACAAGGAGGAAGTACAAATGATGCAGCAGGTTGGGGCAGCAGCGTTGTTGATGCAGCGTGCGGGCTTCCACGCTCGTTGCTTAAGTCAGCTGCCCCCTCAGTCTGCTGCTCTAGAGTCTAAGTCTGGAAGCTCTGGGTTTGTTACTCAGAAATGCGCGCGCCAGTGTTAGCGCCAGAAAGCAGCTGAAAANTGTAGAGCTTGTTACTCAGTTCAACAGCCAATCAGAAAATAGCTCAGTTCAGGCTGGCAGGTTTTCTCGGTGAGGCCTGCCAGACAGCCGACAGCCCAAAACCCGGGCGTCGTCCGTTTTGCCTGAAAACTGGACCATACCATAATACCGCCGCTGCAAACGCAGCCGTGCGGTCAGAATCTGCTAGAAAAATAGTAGCGAGGAGTTATGGCAGCCTAAACCCAGATAGTGCCCACAACAATTTACGCTGCCAAACAGGGCCATGCAACATGCAACTGGGACCCTAGGCAGTGCATGACGATGCAGACGCAATGGGATGCGCTGGACGCATGCACGCAGCAAATGCGGTGTCGATGACCGCCGGCAGCACGACCGCCGAGGAGGCCTGCCGATGGAGCTGAGCGCGTCGCCTGAGAGAGGAGGCTCCAGCGAACTGCGAGAAGACCTCAGCGTGCGTCGGCTCCACCGGACGACACTCCATCAGCGTCGAGTCTCGCCGTCAGTCATCTGCACGCCGATGTACACAAGCCGGGAGGACACCACAGAGCACAATGAGAGATGTGCAAAGAAACCAACACGATGCAAGACGGCAAGAATTTGGTTTAGTCTGGAATGCTGAATATAATGAACAAGGAGGAAGTACAAATGAGCCCCTAGCTGGCTTAAGTAGGGGCACAGCAGCTAGCCGCACCGGGCCCCGTCACCCCCGCTGAGCCCAAACAATTCGGCGGGGAGAACACACTACGTACACCACGATAACAATAACAGCGGTCTCCTTGAGGCACCGGAACAGCTCTCCGAGTGCCCGGGTCCCGACCACCGAGAAAATAGGAGCAGTGCCATAAAATCTCACAATCAACGTCCAGACATCACACACGGCTTTCTGAAAATCAGAAGCGCTAGTACAGCCACCGGGTCTCCTCGTCGCACCGGTATAGTCCATCGGATGCGCGGGTCTCAACCCACCGAGAAAACTCTCCTAACTCCCGACAAGCCCACAGGGCTACCAGAACGCATCAACCGCGTCTCGCCGGCACTGTCGTAAGTGTTGGAGAAGTCTCGGTGCAGTCCGGAGGCCTGTCGTGTCGTCAGGCCCTCCTCTACCATATACCCCGAATGTGGGTATGTCGGTAAACCAGCGGTGTTGGTCGTGATGGGTGGAAGCCACACAAACCAACAGCAAATGCCCGGGGAAAGAAAATAATAATATCCAAACCCCCCAGTGTCACTAGGGGGTTTGTCGGATATTGGGGGGAGGGGTTTGCGATATGCGTGGTACCCTGTCGTGAGTTTTGGTGTTCGCAGTTACAAACTCCAAAATTCGCGTCATGGTAACTTCTAACATAAGCTCGACCGGTGTCAGAAGTCGCCGATTTCGCTCTCGAGGTCGGCCGTCGCCAACCTCGAGAGCAAAGTCGCATTCCGTTTTTGGACGGACATTTGAAAACATGGGCACCTCTGTCATGTCGTTTTCGACTATGGGCAGCGCGTATAAATCGACCGAAACCATGGGCAGCGGATTATTTTGGACCTTTCTGCAACGAGTAACAACATTTCTGACTCGACTTGACGTGACGTCAATTCTACCGTTGAGGCCTGCCAGGTATGAGTATTCCATAAAGAACCTTAGTCACATAGAACCTTCTGCAGGTCTACAATTTATGGTACCGTAGTGTCTTTAACGTTCGAAAAATGATTGTTTTGCTTCGTCCATTCGAGCACCTAAATAATTAATGTTGTCTTGAACGAATCATTCTCAAAATTACAAAAAATATACTTCTCTTCACACCGTTGTACGTTGCGTGCGGTGTCTCCTAGGGACTACAAGCAGAACGTGAAAATTCCACGTTCCGCTTGCAATCCCTCGTGGACTCCACGCAGACGTGCACTCCACGGGGGATTGCGACTGTTCGAACATTTTCAAAGCCTTCGAAGAACATCTAAATCTCTACCTTCATCAAATAACCAATAAGTCCCTAAAGAAAAAGGAACAGATGATTACACAGCTCACTCTACACCCAGCACTATGCAGAATGGACAACAGACTGGACCCACCACATCTATCACTCGTACCCTTTCTAAGAAACATCTGGTTAAGCAAAACTAACACAAGGGGGGCCGAGTATTTCTAAGTAGCTTTCTCTGCAATAGAGAAAGCTAACTTAGAACCCCCTCGCACACGGTTACGACCGCGGCAGCAGATACTCTTAGGGGTGGGGTTAGTGGGTGGGACTCCCACATAATCCATGAGGAATGGTCCTCGTGGGTACCTAAACTGGTGTGGGTAACACATGGGGCACAGCCGGTGGCTGAAAGCCCCCGCCAGAGAGTGGTCTTCGTTTACCCTCAAAGGCGCAGCATAGGTTCCCTCACCTCTAAGGCTCTCTCCGGCCACAAAAAAAAAAAACACGGGGGATTGCGAGCGGGATCTACCTGCGAAGCGAGCTGCGACGCGGGACTTCGCCCTCGACATTCGGAGTTGAAGATTCAAAAAGCAAAGTTGTAGGGACAGACCAAGGACATGAGCAATAATTTTGACCAAAATAAGACACTAAAAAAACACCAGGGACCTTTGGACAAACAGGTCCAAAATTCCAGGGCTAAGAATTATAGTTGAATTTAACTGTCACTTGATTCAGTTCCAAAAAAAGGAGAAAACAAAGGACACTACGGCAGATGCCAGGCGGTGACACATGGGACGACCCATCACTTCGCAGAAGGAGAAGACCCTAACCAAGGCTACTTGGTCAATTTACCCTTTCTTTGGGGGAGGAGGGGGGGGGGGGGCGATCCTCCGCGAGGCAACGATCTGACCAGTCGCTATGACATTCGGCGACGTTGAGGACGTGTATACCTGGGAAGTTCCAATTTGAAAAAAACTACTTCCAAAATATGTGATGGCCAGCGATGACCGCCCGTTTCATTCGCCTGTCCGTCTGATCAATAGATTGATTCGACCTGACACGAAAGCCTCACGGTGTACGCTGCCCTACTGGCGACCTTACGAGCGGCCTGAAAAATCTGAAAGCATTTTTTTCTTACAGTTCTTCACATTAAGTTGAAGCACGTCTGTTACAGTCAATCATGAAAGATAAAACAAATCTTAATGTCAAAACATTATCAGCATGGCAATCCTAGCAAGGCCAATCGCGCCAAAACAAAGATTTTGATTCTTTCTCAAGCGCTGACGGCATGGGTCATCCGGACGTCAAACAAACGAGTCTAGCAGTTCAGGTCGGCATAAAATTTCAACCACCTAGCCAGGTTTGCGTCTCCGGTAAGATAGGAACCAGGTTTGTTTGGATCTTCAAAGTAAAAAGGAGCACGACACATCGTATGAGGACAGAGCCTCAACAAGGATTCTTTTATCGATTATGCTTTTGGGTTAAACCATAGGAGTGCTCCTTAGAAAAAGAACTAACTAGTGCGTAGGTTGGGGCAGTGGTGTTGTTGATGGAGCATGCGGGAACTCACGCTCATTGCTTAGTTTGTCACTCCGAATTGCACGCGACCCCATTGTCTGTTGCATAAGAGTCTAAGTCTTAGAGCTCTAGTTGGTCACTCCGAATTGCACATGCCAGAGCTAGCGCCAAAAAACAGCTCAAATGAAGCAATGACTCATGAGGAATGAGGAATGAGCAACCAATCGAGAGCCCTCCCAGTCCTAGACTCACCTCAGCTTTGTGAGGCTNGAGCATGCGGGAACTCACGCTCATTGCTTAGTTTGTCACTCCGAATTGCACGCGACCCCATTGTCTGTTGCATAAGAGTCTAAGTCTTAGAGCTCTAGTTGGTCACTCCGAATTGCACATGCCAGAGCTAGCGCCAAAAAACAGCTCAAATGAAGCAATGACTCATGAGGAATGAGGAATGAGCAACCAATCGAGAGCCCTCCCAGTCCTAGACTCACCTCAGCTTTGTGAGGCTTGTTACTCAAACAATCAGCCAAGCAGGAAAATCCTAGCATTATCTTGCAGCTAAACCCTTGATCGCTCCCATTTTTGGCTGACCCCATTCCGAGAAAAATGGGATGCCCCCATTCCGAGAAAAATGGCTACCTCGACCGCATTTGAAAAGTTATGCCTAGCTCGCCCCGGTTTTTTTGTTCGGTTCCCAACTTGCCCCCACTTTAAAGAAATGGCTACATCACCCGCATTATTTTAACAAATTGTCAAGGGTTAGGGTTTACGGATGAGGACATCGGCACTGGCTTGAGAGGACGTCGTTGTTCATATGTGTGGTATCACAAGACGAACGAGACAGTCCCTCGTCTGGTCGTGGCTCGTCATCCTCAACCGAGCAAAGTAGATAGGCGAGCGCAAAAAAAAAGAGCTTAAACGATTATCCTACACTTGCAGTTTTTTCACTATAGGCATGAACACCTCGTGGTAGGAAGAGAGGGGACGTGTGAGTGTCTAAGGACCAAGAGCCATGGACGTGAAGGCTCACTCACATAAAGAAAAGGAAAAGATAGTCACGTCGAATAAAGTTGTTAGGTGTCGGGGGTGGGAGTGACGAGCAAGCAACGAGCGAGCAAGCGGCGAGCTCGCTCTCGCTCGATGCTTCGTCTCATCCAAGCCAAGTCGAGCATTTGCCCCCCATTTTCCTATTCTCACTCTAACCATGCAATGCATCAGTCATGGGTATGAACCCGAATTTGGCTAGAATCAGCACACGGTCGGAAAATGCCAAGATTGACCAATCCATGTCATGCAGTTGAGATTCCACGGCCCACGGCCACGTCTCGACAACCTGAGTGAGCCAGCCATAGCATCTTGCCTCTCTCAATCACCTGCAGGAGTGACGTGTGAGATGTTCAACGAGGCAAGAGGTCACTGCATGTCTGTGCCACAGAAACCAACACTCCCCCATGACCCACTACCGACGCACCACACACATGCACATGGACGTCACAAGGTGTAACTAGAACGACTGTACACATGGACATACAACCACAGGGACTTAATCGGGCACATCAGGGATGCACAACAGCCCCACCGCATGGACCGCAGCCTTGAAGACGCTGCTAAGCGCCTTCGTGAGGAAGTAAGCTCTCTGCTGTGGAGTGTCCACCCAAACGATCTGGACATCACTTGAAGCCACTCTCTCATGCAAAAAATGATGCTCCACATTGATGTGCTTAGTGCGAGTGTGATGCATACTGTCATGCTCAGCAATTGCTATGGTGATTTGATTGTCATTGCACACAGTGGTGCAGCAAAGAGGAACACGCAACTGCACAAAGAGACATCACAATCAGATACCCTCACATGTCCTAGTGTCAAGTGCAGCATACTCAGCCTTACTGGAGCTACGAGCAACACAACCTTGTTTGCCAATCTTCCATTACATAGTGGTACCCCCCACCAGGAAGATGTAACCAGTGCGGCTACGAGCATAGGCGTCATGAGCTCAGTCGCTATCCGTGTATCCATGAACGACTTACGGTTGTGACCGATAGCACAAGCCAGTGCGAGCGGTGGAAAGAGCATTCCTGACGACACGCAATACAACCTCCAAATGTCTCCCTCTCCGACACTATGAGAATTGTGCCAGGAAGTTCACGGCAAAGGCTACGCCTGCTCTGGTCGTCGTTGCCAAGTACATGAGGGAACCAATCACACAAAGGTAGTCTGTCCCATTGACAGGCTCGCCCAGCTTGGACACATCCACTGTCTTCACTGGTCTCTGTCCAGCTGGGGTCATCGGCGTGGATGCCGTGGGCACCGTCTTGAGAAGTGAGGAGAAGTGCTCCCCCTGGCTACGGGCATAGGCACCCTGGTGGACATGGAGAACGCGGCAAGGACGGTCACGTTCCAGCTCCATTCCTTGAATGACACAAGCTGGTCCTATGTCCTTCATCTTATAGGTGGACTGGAGGAGTGACTTCACAGCCTTCAGAGCCTCCTGGTTGGGTGACGCGATCATCAGGTCATCCACATACATGAGGATGGCAACGAAAGGAGTTGAAGGAGGGGTGACAAAGAGAGAGGGATTCACAGTACTCCGGTGGTAGCCGTCCTGCTCAAGTGTGGATGTGATCTCTTGGTTCCAGCATCACAGCGACTACTTCAGGCCATAAAGAACCTTCCGCAGTCGCCAGCCTCTGCTGGTGCCATCGGAGAACCTTGGGGCTGAACCATGTAGATTTCCTCATCCAATTGCCCATGGAGGAAGGCTTTGTTGATGTCCATCTGTTGCAACTCTTTATCATGCTGGGCGACGAGGCTCAGCAGGGTGCTAGCAGTGGTGTAGCGTTCGACGGGCACGAATGTTTTGTCAAAGTCCACGCCTGGAATTTGGAAAAATCCCTTCATTCTGAGGTGAGCCTTACACTTGTCAAGTGTCCCGTCAGGCTTGTACTTACATCTGAAGACCCATCGTGCATGAATGGCCTTGCGTCCTGGGGGTAAGTCAACCAGCTCGTACACAGCATGGTCGTCGAGGGCCTTCAACCCATCACGCATTGACGCTTCCCATTGTGGTACATCAGGGGCGGAGCGAGCCTGATGAGCCGTGGAAGGCTCTGGGGAGAGGGATGCAGAGCCGGTGGTGGTATGACACTCAGCAACGGTAGCAGCCGCAACAGTATTGATTACACACGTGTGCTTGAAGACGAGCAGAGAGTAGCCCAGAGGAGAACAGGGGTGGACCACACTAGTGGCCAAACCACGTGCATCCATTCCCGTAGATGGGGGACACGGTGGGCACCACGGGTGACAGAGCAGTCTGGGATCGGGATGGACGGCTGGACGGAGCAGTGAAGCTAGAGGTGCAATGTGTAATCGCATAAAGGTGTCCGCCTTGGACAAAGGGCGGGATAGGTGCAGTCCAAGGGAGCTCTGGGGACATAGAGGTGTCTAGCGCTGCATGGTCAGGTTACTCAACGGGGACATCACGACTCAAGGAGGGGGAGCTGGCGGATGGTGGTATTGACTTAGTGGCTAAGGAGAATGTGACCTGAGAGTACGCTGAACCGGAAAAGCTACAGGAAGACGAGGAGGGAGAGACAGGTGGAGGCGGTACGTCGGACGACGGTAACGGGGAAGGTGCAGACGGCGAGGTTGTAACAGGAGGAGCTACATGCGCGACAAGACCAACTTCTCCTCTAGCCAAAAGAGTTGCAGGAGGGAGACTACCAATGAAAGATGGCCAAGATCACGAAGAATGGCTGACTCAAAGAACAACGCATCACAGGACTCGATGACGCGCTGGCGGATGGGGTCCCAGAAGCGCCAGGCCTTTGACTGAGACGAGACCCTAGGAACAGCCCCATGGGGAGAGCTTGCCATCGCGCTAGTCATCATGCAACCAGACAGAGGCAATGCAACCCGAGACGCGGGCAAGCCGAAGGTCGACGTGAGCCTCAGACCAACGCTCAACAGGTGTGACAGAGCGCGGAAGGGGGCCATGCGGAACACGGTTCCAAATCCAAGTCATGTAGCTCATGGCCTCAAATGCAAAGAGGAGGGGAAAACTAGTCTCAGACAAGAGAGTTTGGACACCATTCGCGAGGGTGTGGTTCCAGCGTTCGGCCACTCCATTTTGTTGGGCTGTATAGGGAGCAGAAGTCTCTAGACACACCCCCTTGGACACAAGAAAGCAGGCGGTGGGTCCAAGGAACTCACCGCCGCGGTCATTGCAAAAGGCACGGGATGAGCGTTGGCAAGCGTGCTCAGCCTGAGAAAAACATGTTTCCATAGTAGGACAGGTGTCACTTTGGTTCCGTAGAGCAAGGATACAACAAAAAAGAGAAAAGTCATCCGTGAGGCACAAGACGTACCAACCAACACCACCAAGGAGATCATGGGGGAGGGGACCCATGACATCGGCATACATTCGATCGAGAGGGAAACGGGACTGGGAATCTGACCCAAAGAACGGAGAGTGATGCATCTTGCCCTAAGCAGAGTCAAGGCAGTCAGAGGGACATGGTGCAGGAAAGGTAGAGGAGGAAAGGCCCAAAGCAGGTTGGAGGCGTAGCATGCTAGTGATGGCATTAGTGTGAACATGCCTAAGATGGCGGTGCAATAGATGGACGAGAGAAATAGAGAGAGAGGGAGCCACATGAACATGTGCGGTGCCAACCGACGCAGAAGAAGGGGAGAAGAGGGGAACACGGTACAGTTTGTCACACCTCACACCACGTAGGACAACACAACCAAAGGGACGCAGGCACACCATGCCAATACCTTTAATACTAGAGAAATCCATGTGTTGATCATCGAGGGAGGACACCAACAGCAGGCTGAGATCCAAAGAAGGGACGTACAACACGTCATGAAGGTACACATTGCCGCTGGGACCAACAAAGCGAACGATGCCAACACCTTCGACCTTGAACTGCCAATGCTCAATCCATGGAACAGAGGGCAACAACGAGTGGTCAGAAGAGCCAAAGTTCCAGCAAAACACATCACCAGGGACACACAAGGAGGAGGAAGCCGATTTCTCTTTCTCCCTCCCCCTTCCCCTTGCCTTTGTCGCGACCGCGGCTGCAACCTTGGGAGGCAAGAGCAGTGGCGATGGAGCTGGTGCAGGAAGAAGGAGAGGAGGAGGACGAGGAGGTAGTGGAGGGAGTGGCAACGGTGGTCAGGGCTGCAACGCCCATGGCGGCAAAGCAATGGAGACGCTTGTTCTTGAGACTAGTCCACCATGCGGCAAGACGCTTGGCGGTGAAGTCCGAGAGGGCACCAACACCTGGAGGCGAGCACGCAAGGACAGGCTAGGAAGTAAGGCACTGGAGCTCATCTGCTTTGACGTCACAAAGGAGGTCAGAGTGCTCAGGGATAAGCCCGTTGACCATTATGAGGATAGCGGAGATCTGCCCAGGGGAAGCATCATCGAGCTCACAAAGGAGCTTGAGACCGCGATCCCAATAGGCATGAGAAGTCTCTTCAACACGCATCACCAGCGTCTTAAACTACATAGTGTGAGCACTCTGTGTAGCCCGACCGGTGATGGTAGTGCGGCGGCACAGCATAGCATAGGCACCGACAGGATCAGCATCGTGACCAGCAGCAGGATCAGCGTTGAACGTGCCAACGTCGTCCACGAGGTGCTCTTGTGCGGCGGGGATAAGGGCATGGATAGCACGAGTGGCTTCAGCAAGAGCAGCGGAAAAAGGTGGGTTAGCTACGGGGTTGGGAGGAAATTTGTATTTCTAGAGGCACTCACCCTGAGCTCAGGCACTGAACCGCACCTCCCAAGAGAATGCGAGACCTGGGGAGAGGACAAGAGGCTACAAAAAGAAGTCATGCTAGCGTGTTGCAAGAGCGGGAGTGACAACATCAATAGAAGTAAAGGGATGGCCAACAACAGAGGGAGCAGAAGAGGAACAAGAGCTGGTAGAGTCAGCGACAATAGTGCCAAATGAAGTGGGCAAGCATTTGAGGACAATGGCAGTGACCTCATAAGCAAAAGTAGCGCAATTGTCTACAACAAGCTTGAGGCGCTCCTCAGCGTCATGCTGAGCCTCAAGCTTGCGATTGAGTTGCCGCTGTAGATGTGCCAGGACGGACTCATCATCACCAGGCATGACGAAAAGCAAGAAGCTCTACCCAAAAATTC
Organism: Penium margaritaceum; assembly: GCA_023375785.1. Taxonomy (NCBI): domain Eukaryota; kingdom Viridiplantae; phylum Streptophyta; class Zygnematophyceae; order Desmidiales; family Peniaceae; genus Penium; species Penium margaritaceum. The sequence continues at coordinate 15,459 of SZWC01013476.1, read as the reverse complement.
TGGTATATTTTTCCCCACTCTAGTGGGCATGAGAAAAATGAGAAGAGCTTTTTGCATGTAGAGAGGGTGCTGTAAGACGATTCCTAACCCCAGCCCGCATAAAACAGAGAGAAGACAGTAGGGGAACCAACCAGCAGGGCCAAGAGTGGAGCAGCAGAAGTCAAGCAGTGGGAGCCATAGGAGAAGGAAGGAGTGAAACAAGAAGAGAAGGGATGGATGATCTTGTTGCAGCAGCAAGCACAGAAACTACAAATGCTGCTAGAACCGCTAATTCTAGGCCACCAGCGGATGCAGCCAATAGAGTCGCATGGACAGCGGTCAAGGAGATGGCAATAGTCACAACACTAGCAACCAGAGACGATGCTGATGACGGGGTTGCAACTGTTGCAGCTATGGATGTGTGAATGGCTGTTGCTGCTGCTGAAGCTGCTATAGATGCAGCTGCCGAAGTACTAGAGGCAATCGCCAATGCGGTAGTGGAGACATGTGTGCAGATGTCAGCAACTGCTACAACAATGGGCCCGATGACGACTGTAGCTTCGGTGTAGGCCTCTCTAGCACGACTCGCCAAGGTGGTTGTAGGGGCACAAGACGCCCGAGTCGTGGTTGCAAAGATGGCTGTTGAGGCAGCTGCGACTTCTATAACAAAAGAAGAAACTCAAGTGACTGCGACCGCTACAGTGACCACAACTGTGGGAATGTGGACGAAGAAGTTTGTGCCGGCTTCTTCAACCCCAGAAAACTCACTCCCCCTCCGAGGTGTCATAGGGAGTGGGAAGAACGTCTCTTACCGAATGACGCCAAGGATGAGAAGAACGTTCGGATGCTAGTGATCCCTCTGTTGCCCCGCGACGATGCCTCACAAGACGACTTGTGCTGTGGCCCTTGTAATAGGACATGGGCGGGGCAGTTGTAGCCTTGTCCTATGCCAGCTAAGCCTGTTCGTCCTAGAGCACTCTCACGGGAGTTCTCGGTCTCGACCCGCACGGCTCGAGGACTGGTGCGGGGGACGACAACAGGATGACGGCTGACGAGCGATAGTTTCGAACTCAACGTTTACACGTGCGAAAAGGCTTTTTTAGGTGTATATATAGAGCTCCCTGTTCTTTGCATGGTGAACCAGTACACATGTCACTGTGGAAAAAATTTCTTTGACATCCATCGAATACCGTGTGAGGACGGTGTATAGGGGCTTCGCAAACCAGGGGTAGGAAGAAAGTATTTTTCAGGAGGTTTCATTGTCCACAGAGCGTTTTCGACAATTGTTTTCCGTCTGTGAGGGTGTGGTGGAAGCGAGCAAGGAGGCTCCGAAGGGTGACCCCCGCCTAGACTCCAGCCAGCAGCCCTCGAGTGGACGTAGATCTGACGGTTCCCCGCATTTGTTTTCCAATGCGATGCAACATATTGCACCGTTGAATGCAACCCTGTCAAAGCTAACAATCGAAGAAAAGATATGTTTTTGAAGCCCCTGTAGTATGTCTCTTGAGGGTCGATGGTCCTCCGGGTAGTGTGTCGTACCGAAGCCCCGAGTGGGGACTCGCTACCCCTGGAACCCATATGGCCTCCAGTCGAACGAGAATCGCCGTCGATATGGGTAATCAACGGCACGTGGACAGCCCAGCTTGTTGGCGTGTTGGGGTGTTCACCAAACGCAGTTGACCCAAAGCATGTGAAGTATTCGCCCATCGAACCGTCGCAGCAGACCTTGTCTACTGCAACCCAGATTTGCACCCCCCCCACCGTCTGGGAGTGTTTTTAATCCTAGCTCTCATTTTGATTCGCACGCATCTACGCACTCCTCGTCAGTCGCCGGTCAAAACCCTTGCCTCCTCAGCCTCCGGTGAGTCAGCATCCGTCTACGACCCCTCTGAATCAGCGTTCTATGCCGTCACCACTCGTCCATAGTTTTGATGCTTCCACATCAATGTTCTAGATATGCCACATGGTCCTTACACGCCTATTCCTGGCTGTCGTTCAGTGACTAACAACCATGTCCGCGCATGCAGGTCACCGCAATCATGGCACACGCTCAGCTTGTGGCTCGATTCAACTGGCAGGCGGACAACACATCCCCCCCAGCCACGTCTGCGCAAGTCGTTGCGATGTCCCTTCCCCAGAATGTCCGTGCGTATTGCTGGAACTACTTCTACCGCTCAGAGGCCAACCCCCTACATGCCATCTGTCGGCTATGTGAGAACACCTCCGTCAGCAAATCTGTATCCACGATGGTAACACATCCAGCATGTGGTCCCATCTTGCTAGAGCCCATCGCCGCGTGGCCCGGAACATCGTGAGCTCGGGAGCGGGCGCTCAAGGACTCCGCCAATCGGTGGCCGCCGTTACTGCTGGCAAAAATCCGTGCTCAGCTATCAGATTGGTCCGACTTGCATGGGACCCGAGCTACTTCCGCTCATGCATTTGGAAGTTTTTTGTGGAGAAGGACATTCCATTTGCCGCAATCTCCTACCTGCAAGCCGCTTTTGAGCATGCGAATCCTGCGGCGCAGCTCACTTCCCGCCAAACCCTGGCGCGCAACATCCACGCTGCATATCCTCTTTACCGCAAGCTCATCTTCAACATTCTGCGCGACTGCAAGGGCCGTCTATACTTTGGGATGGATGGCTGGACCTCCACTGCCAACGACAGCAACATCGGCATTACGGCCCACGGGATTCACCAGCATCGCCTCGTCAACATTCTCGTCGGCTTCGAGCCCTTGTCCGGCACCCACGACGCTCCCGCACTCTACCGGTGCTTCCGCAAGGTAGTCACATCTTGGGGGCTATGGGACCGCGTCTACGCCATCACAATGGACAATGCGTCTGTCAATGGGGCCATGGCAAAAAACTGGCTGGAGGTGCATTGCCCTGGGTTCGTCCACGACCGCTTTGTCCGCTTTTTTGACAAAGTCCTCAACCTCGGCGTCGGCGACATCCTCTCACTCCTGGCCGTCGATTGCATCGTCCAGATGGCCCGACAGCTTGCTAACTTCATCAGCCGCAGCCCACAGCGGGAGGCATCCTGCGAGGCTTTTTCCTAGCCAATCACGGCATGCCGTAGCGAAAGCTGAACATCGACTCGAGGACCCGCTGGAACTCCACGGTGGCGATGCTCCAGGTGGCCCACGAGCAGCGCGAGCCGTTGGAAGCGTGGCTATCCTCCGTCTACGCCGAGGATATGCGGCTTTCCGGCGGACAATGGATTACTATCCGCTGTATCGCCGAAGTGTTGGAGCCATTTAAAAACGTGACGGATGACATATCCGTCGAGACACCTTCGACGATCGGTCTGGCGGTGCCCTTCTTCAACGAACTTCTAGACTACCTACAGAGCAACGCCGCTGCATGCCGCCAGGCCATGGCGGCTTGCCCGGCTAGTGACATGAACGATGAACTCCGTGAAGTGCAGGGAGCTCTAGCAACTGCACTTGAGATTGCGGCAGAATACGTGGGAGTGTACTACGCACTCTTTGGAGACTGTCAGTACCTGGGGACATTCTTGGACCCCAGGATCAACAAGGCCTACTTTGAGGAAACCTACAGCGGCGACTCAAGCGACATCCACCCCGAGCACGTCATGAAGGCCATCATGAAGCAGCTGTACCCGTTCGAAGAGGCCTTCATTGAGGCGCGTGAGCAACGCATGGCGCGGGACAGCGCCACAGAGACCACAGGTGACTTGATTTTGCCGTCCGCTACTGTGGCTGCTCCCGTCCTTGACAAGCTGCTGGGGGTGGGTGCAACTACAAGCGCCTCTATTGCTGCGCCAACTACTCTTGCCGCTACTACCCCTGCTGCCGCAACATCGTCCCCTGCTCCCGCGACCACAGCTGCCTCTCCGCCAACTACATCGCTAGCTGATGCCGCTGTTCTTGCCCCTGCTGCACCCGCATCTTTGCATCTGGCTGCGGCTGGCACCGACAACAGCATGCAGCCCGTGCGAGAGTCGTCCCGCATCCGCGCACGTAGAGAGGTTGCCGCTGCCCAGCGCGCAGCAGAGGCAGCAAAAGAAGCAGCTGCCGAGCCCTCCTCGTCCACTCCGGGCATGTCCGAGCTCCTCATCTGCCCGCCCCCTGGACTGCAAGATAGCTAGCTACGTCCGCGTTGCCCGTCTCGACGAGTCCGCCAACCCCATCGCGTTTTGGTCCGCAAACCGCAAGCAGTGGCCAATCCTATACGCTGCAGCGATGAATGTGCTGGCCGTCCCGGCAACATCATCAGCCTGTGAGCGTGCCTTCTCCTGCGCACGCCACACGGGATCGGACAATCGCTAGTCCATGAGCGAGGAGACAATGTCCCACATCCAGCTGCTGAAGAACTGGCTTTCACAGCCTATTTTGCAGGATGTAGTTGTGTAGGAGTTTACTATACCACTGCTGGTAGTTTCCATGCATGTGATTGTTGCTGACGACATGTTGTACTTCTGTGCCACATCATCAAAAAGTGCTGATTTTCTGTGTGCTAGTTCAGCGTACAAATGTCGTGGGAGTTCTTTTTAACGAGAAAGTCGAAATCCGAAATCGGGACCTGCTGCTGACCTGAGATTTCACAGCAAGATGGTGGACATTTGTCACAGTAGATGGGAAGTACAGCACTCAAGAACCTTCCTCGTTGTTTCACTCATTACAAAGCTAGAATTGGAAAGCTGTTTTGGATCACAATTTCAAAGTGACAAACTAGCATTCTGAAGTCATGTGTCGAGAGTACACGTCACTATTCACAAATCTTCCACGTGTGCTTAGTCTCGCTGCGCATAGGAGTGCAAGACGATGTCGCATCGCATTTGGCCGTGCAATACCGCCATTCGCTTCCATGAGAGCAATAGTCGCGTTTGGAAAGGATTAGTGCTTGCGTGGCAGTCGTGGCCACCGAAGCGGTGAGAGCAAGATGTTTTGCTACAGTGACTACAGCTGCCATTGGTGCTGGTGGCTGACAGTTGGCACAGTTGCTGCGGCTCTCAGAGACGCAGCTGCCGGGTGGTAGGGTGGACTAAAGCAAGGATCACTCCATAAAAGTTGACACAGGGGCTGGAGCAAAGAAGTGAGTGGCAGTGGCGGCGGGGCAGCAGAAGGGACAGCGCGGTGGTGTGGCTATTGTTGCTGTAGGTGTGGCTGCCATTGGTGCAGGTGCAGAACTGCGAGTGAACAAAGTGGCAAGGGAGCAACCGAGAGCACAGGCTTGGCCATTGTGGTGCCCACTTCCGCGGCTGTAGTTACTCTTGCCGTTTCGGCTATGGCTGCAACTGTTTGCAATGGCGCTGTTGCGGCGGCTGCGGGGACCGCGTGGACCGTTGCTGTTGTAGGCTTGCGGCTGATCCAACTTGAGGCTGTGAGGAGGGAGTCCCCAGGCAGGCTACTCTCCCCGCGGCCACTAAGGGCTGCCAAGTGGACGATGGTGCTGGCCAGTGGGACAATAGCAGGGGTGGCTGGGTCGGCTACCCCAAGCCACCGTCGGCTGCCCCAAACCAAACCACCGCACAATGCAAAGCGGCGAGAGTGCTGCGACACAATGGCTACACCGCATAGGATGCAGTGCCGTGGTGAGAGTGCGTGCTTTCTGCGAGATCACAGCTGGCGTGGAAGAGCACCGGCGCGAGCGTAGAAGGCGGCGGTGAAGAGACGCCACTGAGCGTCAATGATCGTGAGCGATAGCAAGAAAGAGGCTGTCTCCCTCAGCTTGCTTTGATACCAATAGGCATGCACACCTAGTGGTAGGAAGCGAGGGGACGTGAGAGTGTCAAAGTGAAAATGTAGCGTACGAGCCATTTTTAGAATTAAAATGGCGTTCAAATGTAGTTCCCGGGTTTCTGGGGCTCGAGATCGATGTCTCGACGAATTGAGGCCCGAAAAATAATCTCGGGCTAGAGTCTAGTTCGACTCTAGCCCGTATTCGGTCCATAGGCCGGATTTAAGGCAAGAGGAGTGCCGCGATGGAAGATCCATCGCGTCACTCCTCCTCCCCTCTAGTTGGTCGCTAGGGTCCTGTTCCTACGTGGATATGCCACGTGGAACGATAGGGTTTTAGGTTGCATGTTTACAAAAATGCCCTATGACGACTACGTCCATTTGTGGCGCGGTTCGTCTCAGCCAAAATGGNAATGTAGCGTACGAGCCATTTTTAGAATTAAAATGGCGTTCAAATGTAGTTCCCGGGTTTCTGGGGCTCGAGATCGATGTCTCGACGAATTGAGGCCCGAAAAATAATCTCGGGCTAGAGTCTAGTTCGACTCTAGCCCGTATTCGGTCCATAGGCCGGATTTAAGGCAAGAGGAGTGCCGCGATGGAAGATCCATCGCGTCACTCCTCCTCCCCTCTAGTTGGTCGCCAGGGTCCTGTTCCTACGTGGATATGCCACGTGGAACGATAGGGTTTTAGGTTGCATGTTTACAAGAATGCCCTATGACGACTACGTCCATTTTTGGCGTGGTTCGTCTCAGCCAAAATGGCTGAGGCGACCATTTGCTCACCCTCCTAGGACGACTATTCTGAGGGCCTACTTTTCGGTTCTACAGTTGGTCGCAAAACAGCCCCATGGCTGTTACATTGGCATCAGAGCCAGCGCTTCCGCGAAGTTCTGGACGTCGAATCCCTCCGATCGAGGGACCACTTAAGTCTAAGGCGCAAAAAAAAAGAAAATGTTTGGTCATTTTACCAAACGCCGCTCGAAGGACGGAGTCCCGTCTACCACCGAGCGAGCTACCAAGCGCGAGAGCGAGCAAAAGAGAGAGCGGCTGGTACCTCGGTGACCCAAAAGAAAAAAAAAGTTTGGAGCAGTCCTCCAAACGGTGCCCGACCCGTTCTAGCTCGTCGAGCTGCGACGAGCAACGAGCCAAGCGCTCGTTGCTCATCGGGGGGAGGATCGGGGTGAGCCCCCTCTCGCCCTCCCCATTGCGCCAAGGACGGGGAGAGGGGCTGACCTACTGCCTCCCCCTCCCCCATCATATGGGCCGACAGCCCGGAGGGGAGGAGAGGGGGCGTTCTCCCCTCTCCCCCCCTCCCTCTCACAGGGCCGACGGCCCAAGGGGGGGCGTCTCCCCCCTCTCCCTTGTTGGGGGAGGACCGATGGTCCAAGGGGGGAGTCTCCCCCCTCTCCCTCGTTGAGGGAGAGCCGACGGAGCAAGGGGGGGGTCGCCTCCCCCCTCTCCCTCGTTGAGGGAGGGCCGACGGCCCAGGGGGGGGCGTCTCCCCCCTCTCCCTTGTTGAGGGAGGGCTGACAGCCCAACGGGGGCGTCTCCCCCCTCTCCCTCGTTGAGGGAGGGCCGACGGCCTAATGGGGGTCATCTCCCCCCTCTCCCTGGTTGAGGGAGGGCCGACGGCCCAAGGGGGGCGTCTCCCCCCTCTCCCTTGTTGAAAGAGGGCCGACGGCCCAAGGGGGGCGTCTCCCCCCCTCTCCCTCGTTGAGGGAGGGCCGACGGCCCAAGGGGGGCGTCTCCCCCCCTCTCCCTCAATGAGGGAGGACCGACGGCCCAAGGGGTCGTCTCCCCCCTCTCCCTCGTTGAAGGAGGGCCGACGGCCCAAGGGGGGTGCCTCCCCCCTCTCCCTTGTCGAGGGAGGGCCAACGGCCCAAGGGGGCCGTCTTCCCCCCTCTCCCTCGTTGAGGGAGGGCCGACGACCTAAGACGGGCGTTCCCCCCCTCTCCCTCGTCGAGGGAGGGCCGAAGGCCAGCAGAGGGGGCGTCTCCCCCTTTCCCTCTCGAGGGTGACGTTCTAGAGGAGGGGGAGGCTTGGGGTGGAGGCTAGGAAGCTTCCTGCCCCCTTCCTTCCCCCGTGGACGGGCCAGGCCTCCCACCTCCCCGTCACTTCACGGGCCATGACTGGCCGTGCAAAAAAAATAAAAGTACTAAACTCTTCAGAACAAAACTTTTGCTCGCAGTCAGCGTGCGCCTCTGGCGCAGCGGGAAGAGGACCAACACGAATGGCAGAGGCCAAGGATTGATTCCTACCCTGCTCTTTTTCTTCGTGCATCGTGAACCTGGCTCACAAACACGAAAGTTATTTATTTGGTTGAACCCGGTTTTGACCGCCGTAAAAAGTGTAACAGAGCTCTGACAGAGCTCTAGAATATTTTCAGGAGGTCTGAAATATTCATTGCAAATCATTTTTGCGACGATGGAAAAAGAGGGGAATCGGTCATTTTCCTAACACTCAAAACAAGTACCGATTGTACAACAAGCATGACGTTTGCATGACAAAGGTGCCGATTGCACCAACAAGTGCCGATTGCACATCAAACGTGCCGATTGCAAAAGAAAAAAAATATATACATCTATATGTAGATGTATACTGACGGAGGCTCCCCACCATCCGGGGCCCCGCCCTGTTAACTGTTTTCAAAGACATTGAAAACGTGAAGCCTTTTTTTTGGTCGAACCCGCGTGTGTGGTCAAGTTGACCATGGGTTTTGACACAAAAATCCAAAAGCTCTAGTTGGACTCTTCCAAAAACCAGCAATCCTGATTTAATTCTTTTTTTCTCCGTTGCGAAGCACAAAAGGGAGGAAAACCGACAGTTTCCGGTGCCCTCGACGGAAATCGCTTGGACATGTCCAGAGCGAGAGATTTAGCATCGATCGTGCCTCATACCTGTTTGAGGATAAACCTTAGAGTTTGGGGTATTTTGTGAGAAAACCCGCAAAGGCTCATTTTGTTTCAAGCCACGACATGGCTCAACACGGGTCGTACATGCGGTAAACAAGTTTTGTTTGCGCAAAGGAGCGTATATCACCATACACCACGACGGTGATGTGAATCAAGACAAATTCTTGGTAGAACTAACAAAAGGCACCGAATGTGCTGCAACCACTCAAAAACTCATCTATCTATTGCAACAATGCGAAATGTGCGAGCTACACAAAACAAGTGCCGTTTTGCTCGGGCATTGGCCACGGAATCGACGTAAGTGATGATTGCACTACTGGAAATAGCAAGTGTTTCTTGCATAATTTTGTCGGTGTCAAACACTGCAAAAGTGCTAGTTGCACTCTAATCATGGATGCCGAATGTACTCCTGATGCTAGTGCCGATTACATTATTCATGGTCTACCGGGATACGACCAAAACAAGGGCTCGATGCGAATCCATGTGGGTGCCGATTGCACTAAAGATTCAAAACAAGTCCTTAATGCTCGGAAAAAGAAAGAAAGTGTGAGTGCCGATCGCACTATACACACACGCAATGGTCAAAATCCCTACACAAGGGTCTAGCGCCCAAAATTGACAAGTGCCGGTTGCACTGGAGCATGACCAACATGGGATTCGCAATCGTATCATTCACACGGGTGCCGAACGCATGATTACCATGATGTTGCACGCATGACTGATGTGTGCATTGGTAAAACCATTTACACGAGTGCCGGATGCACCGTTGTCATAAACGCCGATCGCACATTTGAGAAAAGCTG
>SZWC01013475.1:59483-79971 GCA_023375785.1 Penium margaritaceum | reverse complement strand
GCGCGCCATTGGAGCCGAAAGGAGATCGCACGGCCGGGGATGAGGATCTGGGGGTTTTGGAGTGAGGTGTGTTTCGAAGTTGCTACAATGATACCTTCTGTGTGCGGGGATGCAGAGGGACATGTGATTATATCATAGTGTTCGTCGAGGTTAGAGAATAGCAAGGACTGCGGTGATTGGATGTGTGTTTCAGTGAAGATTGCAACATGGACTTGGTGGGCATGTAGGAAGTGGTATAGATTATTTTGCTTTGTAGTAGAGTTCATGCCATTGCAGTTCATGTGTAGTATATTGAGACGTGTGGTTGTAATCGGCTCATTCGATTGGTGCTGGAGTGTGTGTAGTTTTCTTTTTACTTCTCGGAGATCAATGGGTCTTTGGAGTTCGTAGTGAGGTATAGGGGGGCCGTGAGAGGGAGATGGGCGCCAGCCAATGAGGACAAGACCGTTCTGTCTGGGCTGTTGGGGGTTGGGGTCAGGGGCAGGTGTGTGAAGGGGTCGTGATCGTGGTTTTGGATGGGAGCTTCGTGTTTGTTGTGTGGAGTGAGGGAGGTAGAGCAGAGAGGGTCTGTGTAAGCCTTGGTGCTTTGTATTGGCGGTGGAGTCTATGAGGGATGATGGGTTCAGGAGATTGGGGGTTTTGTTGTTGTGTATGTTGAGCATTGGTTTGCGTAGTGCAATTAGCGATGGTGGGGTTGGAAATGTATCAAAGGCTTGCGGGGGATGTGCTAGTGAGGGAGATCTGTGAGGTATGGGTGGGCTATGTGAAGGTGTGTGATGGGTTCTATTGCTGTAGGTGGGTTTAGGAAAGGGATTGCCATAGTTGGGGGAAGGAGGGGATTTATGAGAGGGGATTGTGGGGATCCGGGATACCAAGCATAGAGGGAGAAGAATGTTAATAAGACAAGAGGACACATGAGCTAGGATGGATTCAGGATGATGGGAGCAGTCATAGTGAGGAGAGAGGGTGCGTATGAGGTTGAAGCGTTTCCTTGCTCTCTGTCGAGGTTGGTAGGGTAGCTTGTGGCGATGGGTGTGGAGTAAGAGGGGCGGGCGGAGGTGGAGCGGTCGCAGGTAGTGCCGAAAGGATCTGCACAAGGGAAGGCAGGTATTAAGAGTTGGGACTGTTGTATAGGGGTGGGGGAGGCGACAAGGGAGTTGCAGTATACCTGTCCTCATGAGGAGGCGTGTCACTTCAAGAAGCCCGGTGCTGTGCGTTTTGGGTGGGTGCGTCGAAGATTGTTCGGGTGTGGTGCCCTTGAAGTAGGGGCACGGGGCGGTGCCGTGACTGTGTCCATGTTGTCGAAGGTGGCGGAAGACGACTGCGCAGGTGGAGGTGCTGCAGAGGAGAACCGAGTCGCCATCCAGTGTTGACGAGTGCGGTTCAGTTCCTGGAAAGGTGCTGAAGGTGAGACAAGGAGAGTTTCTTCTGGATTTGGTAGAGTGAGGCTGTGCTTGAGGGCTGCGACGTGAGCAGGGGTGTTGATGTGGACAGCCAGGTCTGCAAGGTTGTTGCCAAAATACGAGCCGCATCCTGGCCAGAGGCAGGTGAAGTGTTCGCGGTTGGCGGTTACTCCAGTGAGCATGATACCAATGTCGTCGTTGAGGTACGTCTGGAGTGCAAACTTCTTGAAAACCGAACCTGTCGTGCAAAAAGCGGTATTGAGACGAGTGGGATGTGGGCAGAAGGGGTGGGGTGCGCGTGGGAGGGAACTTACGGTTTGCCTTGTGGATGGTGGCAAGAGTGTCGTTTGCTCGGTGGACTGGCTTGTGTGTGTCGAGGGAGAAGATGCGGTGGTGTGCTGTCTTGTGGTTGAGGCCGCAATATGCACAGCTGAACATGGCGACGTTGAAGAGGGTCCTGGATTTATCCGAGTGGTGGAATTTCATTCCTGCGGGGAAGTTCTGCAGCGTCTCGTCATCATCATGGGGCACTGCGATGCCTTTAATGGTGCCGTTCCTCTTCCCTGTAAGGGGGTCTTCGAAATAATGCAGGTGGAGGAGGCCTGCCAGGAAGGGGCGCGTCTGATTGGGATGGACAACTGTGCACAGTAGGCTTTCAACATTGCCCAAGTCGTATTGTCTAGGCTTCATCCTCACAGTGAGGACTCTGTCCTTGTGTTCAGGCCATGCTTCAAGATACTCTTCAAAGTCAGGGCACGCAATGCGAGAGGCAGTGACACTGAAATCTTTGCCTTCATGTGAAAAGGTGAAGGGACAAGCAGCCATTGCACGCAGTGTCACGTTTGGGCCTGTGGGTGGGAGGGTGACGAAGAGGCGATGATAGACAACACCACCTCTTGGCATTGGTTCAGCTTCCTCAGAGTGGACAGCTGCTATGTGCTCTTCTTCTATCAGGTTCTTTTCAACCAGGATATCAAGAAAGCGAAACACCACAGCAGAGGAGAGTTCCTTGATTTCAGGGAGAAAAGAAAGTGCAATCATTCATCCTGCAGCGGTGTCAGCTACGTGCAAAGCCTCAAGGATTGCCTCCTCCTCAGACACTTCTTCCTGTGCAGCTATCGCGAGCGTCTGTTGGATGGAGTAAACACGTTGCGGCAGATCGTGGGACTGTACTTCTCCCGGCGAGGCTACAGCAGGTGGGGCGCTTGGGGGGGGTGGTTTGGGGTGCGCCTTGGCCGCTTGAGTTTGTAGCCGCCGCTGGCGAGGGTCCAGGGCCTGGAGTTCCTGCCAACAGAAGGAGAGGAAGGATGTACGCATTGAGGGAGGGGTTTGGGTCACTGGGGAGCGTGGGGGTATGAGAGGGGGAAATGTAGTGGTTAGCACGGTTCAGGGGTCGGGTATGAGAGATAAGGAGTAGGTGGCCAGATCTGGAATGGCAAGGGTCTGAGGGAGAGCGGGGGATTAGCACAGAAGGATCTGTGAGCATGTCTATGGGATGTGCCCGGGGGTCAGTGTAGAATGAATTATCAAGACATGCATGCACCACTTTGACATGTGCAATGTCAAGGGCGGGTGGTTGGGGAGGGGTGTGTGGGGAGAGGTGCATAGGGTAGATGTGATGAGCAGGTGAGGGCAGAGATGAGGGAATGTATAGGAGAGATTGCATACCTTGGGACGCTTGGGGAGCGGGCTGGCTGAGAGTGGGGTGATCAGAGGTTCCATTGGGGGAAGGGGTGTGGGGGGGAGGTTGAGGCGGGCCTGCGGCGGGCGGCATGGTGGGTTGGTGGCTGGTTTGGGGGGCGGATGTCGCCACCGCCATTTTTTATGTCGAGGTAGAAGGAAGAGTCATTGAGGAGAGGCGCTGCGGATCTCCTGCAAGGGGAGGAGACAAGAGGAGGGGGGGAAGCGCGTGAGGGGAGGTGTATGAGTGTGCAGAATGGGGGGTTGCTATTAGTGGGAAGANGGGACTAACCTGCCAGGACTGCACTGTCCATGGGGTTCGTTGCTGGCAGATGAGACCCCGAGGCTGCAGGGTTCCCGCCCGTGGTGGTGTTTGTGGTGTCGCCCCCTTGTGCTTGGGACGGATCCATGGCGGTGCTGCAGGGGGAGGGGAACAGGAGGATGGGGGTGTGGGGGTGGGGTGAGTGGATGCCACGAGAGTCACACAACAAGTAAGGGGAGGGGGATTAAGTCGCAATGGTGGGGATCTGAGAGGAGAGCTGGCGGGAATGCAGGTAAGTGCATACCTGGTGCTTGTCGGATCGTGGGTGAGGGTCGTGGGGGTGCGTACGTTCTGACGGGACGGGGAGCAGTGGGGAGAAGTGATGTGCGACGGTGTAGGTGATATGTGCGAATAGCGGGGGGCTGCGTCCAGCGCGGGGGGGGCTGGCGGCGCAGCCGGGCGCGGGGGTGAAATGCGAGGTATACCGCAGGCAGCGTGGGGGACTCCATCTCCGCTGAAAGGGGGGTCGGGTAGCGTGCAAACGTACCTGGTTTGTGTGGTTCTTGGGTCGAACGCAGATGCAGAGAAGACGAAGTAGAATAGGAAAAGTGGTTTACATACCTTCAGAAGGAATCGCGCGTACCAGAACGGATTCGACGGAAATTGCGCATGAGATTGTGTGATGGTCGTGGTGCTGGGTTTGATGTGCGGAGGGAGGGCTGCTGACTCAGAGGTGTTGCTCCAATGAGGTGCCACCGCACCTCTGAAGCCGTGGTAGGGAGGCCTCGTGGCCCTCATGCTGTTGGTGACCCTGAGCTTTTAACCTTCGATTCTGTTTTTTGGGTTACATAGTAACCCTTTGTTTTCTTACTTTTGTGTGTTTGTATAGCAAGAAAATCGTGATTGGTGGATAGGTCATATTTCTGACGTATCCACCAATCAGGGTGCAAGAATTTGTAGGAATGTATGCCCCCCCACGTCCGCGGACGCCCTGCTCAGGTCGACCCAGTACAAAAAAATCACGGACATCGACCAAGATGTCCGGACAGACCCCGGATAGTAAGGAATCATCAGTCCGATGCCAGAGCAACAGGGTAAGGACTGTACGATGGGTTGGGTCCAACCTTGGCCTCTCCCTGTCCTGTTTCACGGAACTGGTCGTCATTACTAACTTTTATAACTCGTGAACCTGGCTTCAAACAGGGTCAAAATGCAATTGAAAGAAAAGAAATTCAACCACCGTCATAGAAGAAGGTAAATAGATTACATTCTGCCTATAATTACGTCATATTATTTCTCATCACACAATGAAACATTCAAAACTCATCCAAATTTGCCAAAGGTATTTTTTGTGAAGTTCATTGTAAATGTGTGAAACTACAACGTTCACGATAGAAGAGGAAATTAATCTCATTAAAATAAATTCATCATGAGATAAAACCAAATTCATGAAAAAAAACGAGAAGAAATGCATTTTGAGGTTCTTCTTCAATGTGTTGGTGAATTGTTTTACATAAAGCTGTATCATCAAGCGCATTCGTTCAATTTTCGGTTGTTTTTTTTTTATAGCTTTTACATCCACACACAAGTTGGAATGAATCCAGCATAGCTTGAGGTAATTTAGGAAAAGTTCGCCCAAACCATACACAATGTTTAAGAGCACGCATGGGCAAACCAAAAAAAAAAGTTTGAACAAATGCGGGTGAAAGTTTGGCAATCCATTTACAACCAGATTTTGCTTCCACGGACGACGTAAAGTCCCATGGCAAACCTTCCATTATGTGGTCCGGATTGCGGAAAATTATTTAGCCTCTTATGAGATGCTAATATGAATACTTTTGCTCGGTTACTATGTAACCCTATGCACGCTTTGCGTGCAACACCTGCCTCTTGTTTTTTTTTTTTTTGGCTAAGAGGGCCTTAGAGGTGAGGGAACCTATGCTGCACCTTTTAGGGTAACCTATATCGCTCTCTAGTGGGAGCTTTCAGCCACCGGCTGTGCCCCATGCGGTTATCCACACCTGTTTAGGTACCCACGAGGTCCGTTCCTCATGGGTTATGTGGGAGTCCCACCCACTAACCCCACCCCTAAGAGTATCTTTCGCCGCGGTCGTAACCGTGTGCGAGGGGGTTCTAAGGTAGCTTTCTCCGTTGCAGAGAAAGCTACTTAGAAATACTCGGCCCCCCTGGTGTTAGACTTGCTTAACCAGATGTTTCGCAGAAAAGGTACTAGTGAGAGATGTGGTGGATTGATTCTATTGTCCATTCGGCATAGTGCTGGGGTTAGGGTGACCTGTGCAATCATCTGTTCCTTTTTCTTTGGGAATTTTTCGGTTAGTTGGTGTAGGTAGAGATTGAGGTGTTCTTCGAAGGCTTTGAAAATGTTTGAACAGATTAGGGCTGTTGGGTTACGTAGCGATGATCTCGTGCCTAAGGATACTGAACACCGATATTTCCAGATCTCGTGAAAAGTGATACACTGCAGGGTTTGCCACCATAAGAAGCAAGGGTGATTGTTGTGGAAGAGAAAGGGATGAGTCAGGGAGATATCACAAATAAAAGACAGGCAGATTAGAAGTTTGTCAATGGCTTGACAAATCTTGGGACACTCGTGAAAGGCATGTTGGATCGTTTCCGGGTGTAAGTTGCATAATGGACAGATATTAATCAAAGGGAGTGGAAGGAATTTTCCTCGTTCGCGGACTTGAATGCTGAAAATGACTATCCGTAGGAACACATCCTTGGATTTGACTGGTATGGCCACCGTGTTCATTATATTCATGTTCCAATTTGTAGGGCAGTCTGAGCCTTGGATGCTTCTCCATTTTGTTGGATATTCGATTGGCTTTAGCTGATGGCGTAGGATGGTTCGATATATGTGCATGAGACTCGGTTTCTTCCTTCCGATTCTCCAGTTGGGGTTGGATGTGTTCGAGCAAACACCGAGAAACTTATTTCCGTCGGTATGTACAGGGGTCCAGCCTTCTAATGTTAGGATCGGTTTATGCGGGAACTGTGTAGTGGCTAGTGACATATCTGGTTCCACGGTGAGAGTCTCGGCTATAAGGACGTTGTTTATTTTCTTGATTCGGTAGACGAAGTAGGGTAATTGCTGTGCGAATGCTGACATGCACCATATGCTCCCGGTTTCAAGATCGGGTAGTGTTTCCCTGTGGATGACCTCTGTCCAGGATGGTGGCAGGGATTGTTTTACTGTTTCGATGATGTTGCGTCGTTGTATTGGGTGGATGGAGATCTGTTTGGGGGTGAATTCGGGGAAGAGTTTAGCGGCCAGATCAGGGAAAAGGTCAAGTACTTGGTATCCCTCTGTTAGAAGGAAAGTTTCTCTGTTATCAACTCCGAAAGGTTTACCGTTTTGCTTCAGAATCTCTCTGTTGTACGCAATGTATTCGTGCATGATTTCCTGAATGATTAGTGTCGGGGGGAGTATGATTGGGTCCGATAGTATGAAGTTTTTGAGGTTGTCTGTCCATCTTGTCTGTGTTATGTGTTTTGATTTGAGGATCAGGGGGTGCGAGAGGAAAAGGTGTCCTTCCAGTGTTCTGTGCCTGGTGAGAGAAGTTTGTAGACACAGAGTGCACACTGTGCTTGCATGAGCGTGGGTGGCCAAAGCATACCGAGACCGCCCTCTGCCGTTGGTGTGATTGCTAGATTTTTATTGACAAATCTCAATTTACCGTCGGGTTTTGAAGATGATAAGAAGCTGAGAAGGGTATTGTTTATTTGTCTGAGCGAAATTGATGGAGGGTTTGAAAGGTCAGACTGGAAAAGGAATTTTGCTATAAGATATGCGTTAATGATTGCGAGTCTTGTTTGGAGGATAAAATGGAATCGTCGCCACATCTCTGCCGCTTCTCTAATTTTTTGAACGATCTTATCCCACATGTCTGTGTGATTTAGATCGTGGTCGAGGTAGAGTCCAAGTACTTGTTAAGGGTCAAGGGTTGTGTTGTAGACGGATGTTGACAGGATTGATGTCGCGTTTTCGGGGAAGAGGAGGGTTTTTGATTTATTGGCTTTGAGACCTGTCATGTCTTCACTGATATCGAGGATTGTGACTTCCCTTTGAAGGTTTTCTTCATTGGTAATGAAAAGGGTGGTGTCGTCGGCGTACGCTCCGAAGGCTGGGAAGTTGGGTAGCGTGGCGATTGGCCGTTCGATGTAGGTTTTGTAAAGGCGATTCATTGGCTCCATTCCTATAACGAAAAGTAATGGAGCGATTGGGCAACCCTGACGGACACCTGTCAGTGTGGTGATTTGTTTGGATACGTGGCCATTGATGATGAAACTGGTTCTCGTTGTGTGGAGGGATGCTTCGATCCAGGATACAAAACGGGTAGGAAAGCCCATTGCATGCATTGTTTTGAAGAGATGCGGACGGAGAAGTGTATCATATGCTTTTTCAAAGTCTGCAAGGAGAAAGGTGATGTTTTGGTTAGAGCGGGTGGCCCAAGCTTGCAGATCGAAAATGCAAGACAGTGTGTCTTTTATGTTTCGGCCATGAACAAAACCTGTTTGTTCGGGGCTGATGATATGAGGGAGTATTTGTTTCATTCGTTCAGCGAGGAGTTTCAAGAGGATCTTGTAGTCTGTATTTAGGAGTGAGATTGGCTGGTAGTTTCTAGCGTCTCTAGGGTCCCCTTTTTTAAAAAGAAGACAGGTGTTAGAGTCTGTGAAAGAGGTGTGCGCGGAGGGATTTCTTAAAAAGTTGTTGAAAGAGACTAACAATTTTTTGGCGATGTCTCTAGGGTTTGCTTGATAGAATTCTGCCGGAAGGCCGTCCGGGCCAGGGCTTTTGTTTTTTGCTAGTTTTTCCAACCTTTGATTCTGATTTCGATTCTTTTGCGATGTTCTCCTGCTTGGTGGTGAGACACGACATTCGAAAAAGCGTTTTTGGGCGCCAGGAACGCCTATCGACTTTTGAAGTCGACTACCGAAGTCGAACATTGTTCCCCTAGGGTACCGTACAAAATTCCCCGCCCGTTGGTACGGCTACCGCTTGGGAGTGAACCTGTTCCCTACAGTTGGGAAGTAGACCCCTGGACCTGGTCGTCTCACGTCGACTGTCGAATCGCATACACGCGTCGCAACGGCTTCCGAGCTTTCGAAGTGCTTTGCATGCGGCACGGACGCTTGAATTCAGAAATACAAATTTAAACACTGAAGTTAAGAAAAAACATTAATTGTGCGTACAG
Source organism: Penium margaritaceum (assembly GCA_023375785.1). Classification (NCBI taxonomy): domain Eukaryota; kingdom Viridiplantae; phylum Streptophyta; class Zygnematophyceae; order Desmidiales; family Peniaceae; genus Penium; species Penium margaritaceum. The sequence goes on along the minus strand of SZWC01013475.1, from coordinate 71,410 downwards.
CGTGACTACTAGGGCCACCAACACTGCCAGATTTGGTGACGGCTGTAAAATAACTAACTTAAAAGATGGATACTTTGGCTTCAAAAGTCAGCAATCTGGGTCGATTCGACAAAAGTAGTGAATATATTTGCTTCCGAAGCCAAAATTCGTGCAAAATCCGTACTCCACCACTTCCACCACATTCGCTACCAACGCTTTACGGCGGTAAAGCGACTTGCACGTGTCGACCCCGTGTGCCGAAGCACATGTCAGCATTGACTGCCGCCCCGTCAGCATGCCGAACCTCTTCCCGCAAAAAGCCTCACCTCTAAACTCTTACCACCGAGCAAGACAACGCCGCATTGGCTAGTGGGATGCGAAGGAGCTTGGTGAGCCCTCAAAGATGTTACCAAATCTGCCAAAACCCATCCGAAAAATCAGTACTAGAAGCAAAGCCTTCTCGCTGCTTTCAAGCTATTGTAAACCTAGTTCTATCAGCAATGTAGCAGTCCCAACGTTTTGGTAACGTCTTACATGCAGAAAAGTAACGAATCAATTAGAATGACTGGGGTTGGAACGTTCATATACAAACTTGACCGGAACCTGATTTGCAGGAATATTCTTCGATATCAATGGTTTGGAAGACTTTCAACACAAAGGACAAGCACAATTCAGCTAGATTGGCTTCTTTTCTGATTAAGAACTATGTTAGACTGCGAGCTATTAGCTCCGACAAGCTCATCGCACGTTTTTGGCGTTTCACAACTATCTCCAAAACCAGGACGAATTCCGGTCGACTTCGGAAGAGAAAAAAGCGCAAGAATCTTGGGCCTGGGTGTGATGTCTGGCTGATTCTATAGCAATCCCTCCTCACAAAATCATAAAAGAATCACTAATCTAGCGCAAAATCGATGAAACCGTAGAATAGAAATCAAATGCAAAACATTTGTACACCCACTAACTTTTCCAAAATCAGTAGCGAGTTTTTCTTCTGAGAGCCGTTATCAAGACCAACAGCCATTTGGAAAGAACATGCTGCATGTCATATCACGCCTACTAAAGTGTAATGTCGTGGGCAACTCCGCACATCACCTACCACAAAAGACAAATGGCTGTCGGAAGGTCAATATTCAGACCTATAAGTGCAAAAAAGATAAACGTGTTGCGAATTCTTGTTCCAGTCGGTGTCAAGCTCGCTCACGGTGGTTTCCACGAGAAGTCGTGAAAAATCTTGAAAACCAATGAACACCAAATAGATTCAACAATGGCGCACTTGTTGTTGTGTTCATAAAGCTATATAGTTACGCAAAACATTGATGCATATTTCGTCGATGCCATGGATCCAAGAACCAACTTGCCCTCTTTGATTTCTTCAAGTTTTGTGTTGATATCATAATTTTTGTTTTCACACAAACTGAAAGTTTCTCGGTTTGCAATAGTTGGGTCAAAGACACATGCCACAACTCAATGAGGATGTGTTCGGTTCTCTGTTGTAAGCGGTGCTTTGTTTAGTCACTAGCTGGCAGTTCCAAGAATAACTTCTTATCACCCCTTGGTTCTACCCTTAAAACCGGATTTAAAAGCTAAAAAAACTGGAACCTGGTGGTAGTCCACTATGACGAGAAAAGCGTTTTGGCAATGAGAGTGACAATCTTTCTAGAAAAGAATGAAACCCAAATCAACCACACCCGTCAAATCTGTATGATTTTACGTAATCATGAGCGTACGTGGCCTACCTCCCAATGTCTTGGCAATGTTCTATCTGCGTGAAATGCTACAATATTTTTAACGGTGAAAATGCTGAATATCCCCTGTTTTGTCACCCTTGAGCCTCATATACCCCTCGGTCGGAACAATGAGCCCCATCCACCCCTCCGTCGGAACGATAAGCCCCATCCGCCCCTCCATCAGAACGATAAGCCCCATCTGCCCCTCCGTCGGAGCGATAAGCCTCATCCGCCCCTCTTCTAGCACGATAAGCCTCATTCGCCCCTACCCCTGAACAATAAGCCCCATATACCCCTCGATCGGCTTTCGATGTAGAACCGTTGAAAATGACGGAAAATAAGCCTAATGTACCCATGGCTTGTGATGTGATGCAACACGACAAGCGGAACGGAACCTTACCCTAGACACCTGCTGCCGAACGTAAATGCTTCGGTCTGCGCAGAGGCTCGGCATGGTACCATAGACACCTGCGCCTCCTTGCTTGGGTGTGCGGCCGGCCGCACATGACGACTGATGCTTAGCAAATAGACGGCCTGGTACGGGACATGGTCGTGTCGTTTGCGCTGTCAAACCCATAAGTATGCTCTGCATATATAACGGTTTAGATCTCATTCGACTTCCTCCTCCCTCTCATACTCACGAGTGCATTGAGAAAACCCTTTTTCGACATGTCCCATGTTCGAGGTACGCGTCCTCTGCCATCGTTGCAGTTCTGGGCTGGCCGTCCAGAACCGGTGCACGGTCCTTGGAGAACCGTGACATTTCCACCCTCCCATGGATCATGGAACTGCGGTGGCCGAGTGGGCAAAGATAAAGCGTGCATGGGACATCGTGAACCCAAACACTCCCGCCGATCCATACACCATGTGTTGGCAGTTGGGCATGCGGGCACCCCATGCCCGCAAGTTATGCTGTCCACCCAATTGGGCCCCATGGATGTCGGTGTGGCCAATTCTATGTTCGCGGTTGTGACAATGGTCATCGTATGGCTATGGCCTAGGTGTTGAACAGTACTATTTGCCGGGCATTTTGGGCTCAAGTATTTTCACAAAAAAATGAAAAATATACCACCCTTATTGTGATTATTACTCCGCATTGAAGCATCTGAACATCCACTTGTTTAGGGTAATTGTGGAGAAAGTAATGACCAATGTAGCAGCCAAAACAGGACACTTCATGGGCTGAACTGCTTCAATTTGCCGGGCATTTTGGCCTCAAGTACTCTCATGTGAAATGATGAATATGTCACCCTCATTGTGATTATAGACCCCTTGAAAACAACTGAATGTCCACTTCTTCAGCGTACATGTGGAAAAAGTAATGACCAATGTAGCAGCCACAATAGGACACTTCATGACCAATGTAGTAGCCAGAACAATTGTGAGTGCATGTCGAAGTAATCTTTTCAGATGGCTATGAGTGGTTCTTGAGGATGTAACAGGTAGCCCCCTATACTGTTTTATGTAGTGGATTGTAAATGTTTTCCTTCTGATAGGATTAAAACTATAATTCCTACTGTAATGATGTACGAAGTGAGCCACAAGTCTCAACACAAGGAACAATCAACAGGGTCGTTGTGTTCTTCTTCAACATTAGTTACTATAATGTACATTTTGTTGGTAGTAGTTGTTAAACAACATGGCAAGAGAAAGGACCTAATTTGCAAAGGGAAATTGGCTTGAGATAACTCCAACATGCAAACATCAATGAATAAACACTACACACACTGAAGGTGGGATACGTGATCTCCTCGAATAGTTCACGAGTCAACCCTCGGAGAAAGTGAACAATGTTACACACAAGACACAGCTGCTCCCACGGTTGACAGTGTTCAGCATCATAGAATACCTCAGACTCACTGTCTGAATGTTGACCGCCACATCTGCTTCTTGAAACATGCACACCACTGCCCCCCTCCCCACATGCAATGAACTACTATGCCTCAGCCTAACCCTCACCTTCTACCTAACCCAAAACCCCCCTTTCCTGGTGAACTTTGAGCCGCCTGACTAAATGGTTTGTTCAATCTCCAGTGTCCAGCATAGTTCATCCTGCACATGAAAAAAAACCAAGTATTAATGATGCAAAGCATAGGAGGTATGTTGCATGAAATTCTCTAAGGGAAGGCACAAAGACAAACCAAACACACACTCACCTCACTCTGCCTCCTCTGGCTCTTCCTCATACGTCTCCTGCCACTCTCTCTCCTCCTCATCCAACTGATGGATGGTTTTTCTCCCTCTTTTGTGTCACCGTCCCACCATCATCACCAAGAGGAGGAGAGTATGCACCAGAGTCATCACTTTTAGCACCATCATCCTCATCATCCTGGTCATCCCGAGGCGGAGCCTCGGGGTCGTACTCCACGTCACCACTGGCATATGCTGCAAGTGGAGCATCCACAGGCATGGAGGCATTTGTACGTGCCTCCAAGGCTGCTGCAGCCTGTACTGCAGCCGCCTCTAGACCTCTATCATACCCCCTGTCTGTAGCTTGTGCAGGGCTTGGTGCAGGTGGGTTTTTGCAATGTGTCTTGGTATGCCCCTTTTGCCCACACCATGGGCAATTGAAGTTTTTTTGGCGCAAGGTCTCCCAGTCTTTCCATGCGCTGCGAGGGCGTCCCTTCCCACGCCTAGGTCCCGGTTGCAGCCACAGGGGTTCGACGGGCCGTATGTTCTTCGCCACTGGAGAGGGGATGTATTTGTTGTCTGCCTGGTGGAACGCCATGCGGGTTAGTCCAGGGTCAGCCAGGTTCTCTGCATTGATGCGCTTCACCACCAAAAAAGCGCATGCATGCTGACAAGGCATTTTAAACTCCTTCCATCGGCCACAGCTGCAAGTCTTCTCGAGCAAATCAACATGTCGTGGAAGTTGCAACACGGACACTAGCATTCAGCGGCGCACTCTAATTGGCCCGCTTACCACTTGCTGAGCCTGCCAGACAGCTCTTACGCTCGGCAACATGTTTCGATGCCAGTGCATGAACCATGCCAGCGCACGGCCGAGCTTCGCACAAGGGGTGTTTTGATGTGACAAGGATAATGCATATGCTGTTAAGACTGCCATGTAGACATGTGGTCTGTGGAATGACAAAAACTCGATGTAATTAAAATATGTTATGAATGAAAGCATACCCCCATTGAAATAGCACAAGAATTACGTTGAACCGCACATTTTTAAGTACCAAAATCATTTCATTGTCGCCGCCATAGTGAAACGTAAGACTCGAGTACTTGGATGCCGCGTGCTTGTACGGAATGACGAGCAAATTATCTAAAAAGTGAAATAATAATACCTGGACACCCTTCTCCGGCAGAAAATGAACCGTATACCGTCACATTACGAGTTCGATATCTCCGAGGGGTATATGGGGCTTATTGTTCAGGGGTAGGGGGAATGAGGCTTATCGTGCTGGCGGAGGGGCGGATCAGGCTTATCGCTCCGACGGAGGGGCGGATGGGGCTTCTTGTTCCGAAAGAGGGGCGGATGGGGCTTATTGTCCGAAACTCGGGGTATATAATCACTCCGCCCTACATTCAAATACCTGTGATGAAGACGTTTGTGCAGAATGTTGGTATGAAAGCATGTTTTATTTCATCTGTGATAACATCAGCATTGATTACTACTTGTGGCCATTAAATTGGGCCATCAAAAAGTACACCTCTTTCCCATGTGTTACTGGTATCACACGTTTGGTTCTGAGCCCAGTACCAAAAAACTGGCCGACGATGGATATTTGTCTAAAGAGTGAAGATAGTGTCTTGTAGACATTGGAGAAGAGAGTTTTCAAGAGAAAAAACAATGCTGGGATTTCAACCATAAAATTCTAAACCATTTGCTTGTTTTCTTCACATAAAAAGAAATGAAAATCAAGAGGACAATTTCCAAACCATACAATCAAAATAAAAATCAATGACGTCGTGTTTGAGCCGTGAATTCACTTTGCGTGCCAATGTTTTACGAAGGAAACAACCCAATCATGGCTGAGAAGTGCCTGTTTCATCGTGCAAACACGACAAGAACATTCTCTCCTTGTATTAAGGGCAAAAAAACCGAGACATTCCCACAAAAAAAGGGTCGATACATGGATATCCATGATCTGGATAGTATGTAGCCACATATAGTCAGTTTAACATTGAGAATGCTATATTCAATGAAGTGGACTTTAAGAACATAAAATCCCAGTTCTCAAAAACATGAAGAATATTCCTGGCATTATGTTAGTAAACATTCCATTATTTATGGTGCTCTTACTTCATATTATAAAATTTTATTTTTTATATGAATTCGAGCAGTTTTCTGCGAATGAAGCCAAGGACAACTAAATCATTGTGCTTTTTGAAATGATTAGTACCATGATATAGTAAGTTTTCAAGAGCTAGCCAATAAGGTTTTCCAAATTACAACATTGCAAAATATGTCCCATGTACGTCGTTTCTCATGAGGGGGTACCTTTTTTTGCTGATATTACATGGCTCATTCAATATAGTAGTATCAAATGTCATTGTTGAAATAATGGAGCAAGACCTTTGCACTGGGGTTGGCGTAGTACAGGATGATTGACAGGCACTAGCCTCGTTGGACACTGTCTGCGAATGTTGATGAATTTTTATGTCACTCGTATTTTTTGAATGATGTGGACGATTCGGTTTCCATGTAGGTTTTGTCCCCTTTCATCATGTGAATTTTGTGGTTCACTGCAAGACCAGTTCGAGGTCGCTCCCTCACTGGTCCATACAAGTGAGAGAAGGACCTCATGCCATGTGTGACACGTTTCCCCATGTTGTCTACTTGTCTACAACATGCATGTGTATGCTACTCTTGCATGTGTTAGAAGGCTTTGATAACAGTGCCCTGCTGATCCATACAAGTGCCATGGGTCAGAATTGTTTGTGTTGGTAGGGAGATGACACCAAGGTGGAAGGTGGAGTTAGAAGCACCGGTAAGCCCACACTCTATTTACTTTCAGTTTTTGTTACTATGAACCCACTAAAGCAACATTGTGGCCCAACCAAGTTGGGCCGCTGGTCGCTTGCACAAATCTGTAGACCCTCCTTCAATGACTGCACCATCTGTTTGTTCTCTTCCACTTTTAAACAAGCCAGGTGTTGCCTCCCCATCCCACGCCTCACAATTCCTTGTGTATGACAAAGTGTTGGAGCTTGAGCAACAAGCCCATTCCCTCATAATTTATGTAGAGCATGTGGCGAGTTCCTGTCTTCATATCTCTCATTCATGTCATGAATGTGGTAACTAATTCCATTATTTATGATCCAAATATTTTCAAAACACATGGTTTTGCTTCCATTTTTCCTTGGTGCACCCCACAGCTGCACAAAATGGCACAATCATTATCTTAGAGAGGGACAAGGGCATCCTGGATATAGTGGCAGAGTAACTGCTAGATGTGCAACATGGCCACCTTGCTTTCCACTTACGCGAGAATGATTGGCAAAAGCATTCAAACCTGGCTCATTGTTGATTTGGGTGCATGGCTCACACACTACCTGAGGCAAGATGGTAATTCCGTGAAAAGAAAGTGTGTCTTGTGAGCTCTCATGTTGTGGTGATGCGCCTTTGTGAAAATGGAGAGATGGGATGTTGCGGGAGCAATGGTCAAGGCTAGACCCCCATTGGGCGTGACGTATACACCACCTCCAAAATTACAAGGTTGGTGGATGTGCATATTGTTGCAGTGCACAAATGTTTCCCAGAACATTACTATTTTCCTCTATACATGTAAGTGCAGTTTCTTCTTTTAGATTAACATAAATTGAGCAAGAATTTGGTGGGAAATTTGACACCAACACTTGAGAAGTGCATAATCAATCGTAGTGTGAAAAATGTGGACTGTGAAATGAAGGAGGGCCCCCACTCGTTCACTCTCATGGGCCAAAGCAACGAACTTCACATACTCAGTGTGTAAGAGTGCACGTGCACCTGCGGAGCTCGGAAGGAATGGGGTGATAGAAACCGGGGCAGCCCTCAGGGAGGTGATCAGGCTCAGTAAGAGGCGCCTAGGCAGGACCAAGTGTTTGTGAGTGGGGGTTGCAGGTTGCACAGACAGAAATTACGGAAGCAAATGTAGGTTTGCAGAGAACGCGAATATCTGAATCGACTTTGAGTGATAAAGTACATCATCACAGCTTTCTAACAAGCCCTTATATGCCACATTTGGCTAAGGGAGCACTGAGATCCACTCTGTCAAAGCTCACCCTCTAGCACACTCCTAGCCTAGCGGGATGAGCGGCAGTTAGCTTGTCACACAAGAGAATTATGTCTCGCATGGCCTGCATGGCTAATAATCGTGGAATGGTCCTTCCTTGAAGTCTCTTGGACGTCCTCCAGCCGTCTTTTCTCCTTGAAGGCCGCTCTCAGCCATCCTGGCCAATAATCCTGCCGCCTTTTGAGCTCAAAGTGCTCAGGTCGTCACTTGAACCTGACTCATGATCTCCGAACTTTGGAAATCCATATCTCACTCAAACGGACTCCGAATTGAGTTCCGTAAAGTGCGTTAGAACCTATGAAACATCCTCTATGCAACTGTCATAAAGGATTGAGCAACCTATTTTGTCACTTTCTGGCACTCTCATATCCATCATTCTCCCACTTTGCGAGAATAAAAATCACACAAGTCCGCACTGTCCCCTCAGCTGCTGAAAGCGGTGCGCTGCCAGCGGCTTGGTCAGGAAGTCTGCCAGCATCATGCTTGGAGGGCAGAACTTGATCTGCACCACCTGCTTTGCCACGAGCTTGCGGATGAAGTGGTACCGCAGGTTGATGTGCTTGGTGCGGGCGTGAAACTCGGCGTTCCTGGTCAGAGCAATGGCGCTCATGTTGTCACAGTAGATGGTGGTCGCTGTGGTCTGCTGCTGTCCAAGGCATGCCAGCAGCTCACGTAGCCACACGGCTTCCTTTGCTGCTCCACTCCGGGCGATGTACTGTGCTTCGGTGGAGGAGAGGGCGACACACTCTTGCTTCTTGCTCCTCCAACTGATTGCACCTCCCCTGAGCACAAACACGAACCCACTGGTCAACCTCCTTGTGTCCAGGTCACCTCCCCAATCTGCGTCACTGTAGCCGATGAGGATGGAGCTGTTGTTGCCATTGAAGGTGAGGCAAAGGCTGCTGCTGCTGTTGAGGTAGCGCAGCACGCGCTTGACCGCCTCCCAATGCGGCGCGCCCGGATTCGCACAAAACTTGCTTAACACTCCCACTGCTTGGCTGATGTCGAGGTGCGTGCCGACTGCTGCATACATGAGGCTTCCAACTGCTGCTTGGTACTGCACTGCTTCCATGCGGCTGCTCTCTTGCATGCCACGGGGAGTCTGCGTCATGCTCAGCTTCGCTCCCACTTCCAGTGGTGTTGTTGCTTTGCGCGCTCCTGCCATGTTGAAGCGCTTGACGATGTCGCTCACGTACGTGCTCTGCGACAACTCCAAAGTTTGCTGCTGCCGGTCGCGCTTGAACTGAAGGCCAAGGTAGTAACTGAGCTCTCCCATGTCTTCCATGTCAAACCTGGTAGCAAGGGACTGCTTCACATCGTCCAAAAGAGACTTGGAGTCAGATGCAATGAGCAGATCATCAACATAGAGCAAGATGATGACCTGGCTTGCCTCTTGAGTGCGCCCATAGACTGCATGATCAGCTTCACTACGCACAAAGCCAAGGCCAGCCAGCTCCTCATCCATCTTGTGGTACCATGCTCGTGGTGCTTGCTTCAGGCCGTAGTTTGCCTTCACAAGCTTGCACACCAAATCCACCTTTCCCTCCACCACATACCCCTCCGGCTGCTCCATGTACACATCCTCCTCGAGGTCACCATTCAGAAATGCACAAGTCACATCCATTTGGTGCACCTCCCAGTCCATAGCAGCAGGAAGAGCGAGGATCGCTCGGATGGATGGGAACTTTGTGACAGGTGCAAATGTCTCATTGTAATCCACACCCTCAGTCTGNCTCGAGGTCAGACGAGTCCGTTGGTGGTGGAACGGTGCACAGGTTCACCAACTCCTCCAGTGGCCTCTGTTTGTTTGAGAGGCGCTCAGATTGCCTCAGCGGCTCCCCACTGTCATTTGCACCTTTGTTGAGGCGTGCAGACCGTCGTGGCAGCTGCTGTGTGTTGCTTTGCTGCTCCTCCTCATCAGATTCCGCTGCCGGCTCCTTCTCCTTTTCAGCTCCCTCCACCTCCTTGTCGTTGCCGCTGTCACCGCCATCTTCTGTACCGCCCTCTTCTGCTACCGGTACTTCTCCCACTTCTGGTACAAGTGCAGGAGAAAGCGGAACTGCCGACTTAGGGCTCCAAGTCCAGCCCTTCACTTCCTCTTGGAAGACCACCTCACGGCTGCGGATGATCTTGCGTGCGGCGAGGTTGTAGAGGCGGTATCCCATTGTGTCGTAGCCGAGGAAGGCAGCCTTCACTGACTTTGCGTCCAGCTTGTTACGGCTGCCGGCAGGCACGTGCATGAATGCGCCACACCCAAAGACTTTCAGGTGCATCACTGTTGGCTTGCGTCTTGTCCACGCCTCCTCCGGTGTCATCAGCGGCACGGCACGCGTAGGGCTCCGGTTTTTCAGGTACACACCGGAATTGACCGCTTCCGCCCAAAAGGTTGGCGGGAGCCCCACGTCTTGGAGCATGCTGCGAACACGCTCCATGAGCGTGCGGTTCGCGCGTTCAGCCACGCCGTTCAGCTACGGTGTTCCAGGTGGGGTGACCTCGTGCTTGATCCCGCGACGCTTAAGGAAGGTGCGGAAGTCGTTGGAGAGGTACTCCCCTCCACCATCGGTACGAAGCACCTTCAACCGCCTGCCACTCTCATTCTGTGTAGCAGCAAGCCACACCTTGAAAGCATCAATGCACTCATCCTTTCCAGCCAGGAACGACACCCACGTCTTCCTCGACTTGTCATCAATGAACGTGACAAAGTACAACTTGCCGGACAAGGATTGTGATGGCATGGGACCGCACAAATCAGAGTGAACGAGTGAGAGAAGCTCAGTCGCGCCCTTCCCTTCCCCCATGAAAGGAGAGCGGGCTTGCTTCCCTTCAATGCAACTCTCACAAGCCGATGCACCAGGCTGTTTCACCCCCTTGAGCTCCAGGCCGCGGACCATCTGCTGCATGGAGATGATGGCGCCAAAGCCGAGGTGACCGAGCCGACGGTGCCACAGGCCGATGTCGTGTTTTCCCTCTCTCGCTGCCAACGCTGAGTCAGCTTCCTTCTCCGATGCCACATAGAGGCGGTAAAGACCGTCCTCCTTGTCCGCTTTTGCAAGCACACGTCCCGCACTTGCAAAGATGGTACAGCCACCATTCTCAAAGCGAACATGCATGCCTTCGGAGATGAGAGATGAGACAGAGAGGAGGTTAGCTACCAGCCCCGGAACATGGAGCACCCCCTTCACACAACGTTCCACGTGCTTGCCCTCAACTGAAGCACAAAACACAATCTCACCCTCCCCAACCGCCATTTTCACATGGTTGTCCCCCCGACGAGGCTCAATGACGGTGTAGACAATGAACCACTCCCGGCGACACGTCATGTGCCGCGTGGCTCCCGAGTCGATGATCTAGAACAGGGCAGTGTTGTCAGAGACGTGCAGGACCCGGATGGTTGTCACGAATCCACTCTCCCAATCTGCGGCGTTCGCGGAAGCGTCGGACTGTTTTCCCGCTCCCACTCCAGCCACAAGGTCCGCCTTCTTCTTCCGGCATTCGCGCGTCCAATGGCCCGGCTTCTTGCAGTAGTGGCAGTTCCCCTTCTTCTTTCCTCCTCCGCCGTTGGTCCTGGTTGATGTAGCACCACCCCCATGACCAAAGCTGGTGATGAGAGCGACGTCCAGTCCGCTTCCGTCCTCCTCTCCCTTGCGCCGCTCCTCCTCAGACAGCAAGCTCTCCTCCACATCGTTGAGAGAGAGCTTATCGCTGCGCTGGTCTAGGGCAACAATGAGAGGAGTGTAGCTGCTAGGAAGGCCAGAGAGGATGGTTAGCATGAGCACACACTCCTTGACAGGGTCCTCAATCGCAGCAAGCTGGTCAGAGAGAGACTTCACCATGTTGATGTAGTCAATCATGAATCCGGACTCATCCATCTTCACAGTGTGAAAGCGACGACGCAGCTGCATATTCATGAGGATTGACTTGGAAGAATAAGTGGACTCAAGCTTTTTCCAAAACTCCTTTGGCGTGAGGATGCCACGGACGAGGAGTTGCTGCC
>SZWC01013474.1:39984-52101 GCA_023375785.1 Penium margaritaceum | reverse complement strand
GGTGGTCGTTATGGGAGTCAAGATAGCCAATTTGGAAAACTTGTTGACAACCATGATTATTGATTCATATTCCTCATGTGTGACCAGTGATTCAGTGACAAAGTCCATGGAGATGTTGGTCCACAATCTCGCTCGCTACTGCAGAAGTCCAGGTGCCTCGTGTGATGACATTTTTGTCATTGACAAGTGTCAGAGGATTTGCAGAAGTTGGCCACGTCAATTTGCATCTTGTCCCACCAATAGTGCTTTGCCAGCTTCTTTAGAGTCTTGTCTTCTCCAAAATGTCCACTTGGACTGGTGTCATGGCACTCCTTGTACAGCATGGAGAGGGGTTCCTCGTTCAAAGGAACGACCACCTGGCGAGTGAATCGTCGTCGCCAATAGGGTGCATCATACCAGAACTTTGCCTAGTTGGATCTGTGATGCTTGTACTAGCCAAGTGTAAACAACTCCTTGAGATACGGATCTCATTGCAGTTGAATTGTCCCGGCCTCAGCCATCGGATCTAATCAGCCACTAAGTGCGACTCCTAGGTTGATTTTCCCCTGCTAGTACTCAACATCGTAGTCAAACCCGGATTCGAGGAGCTCCATCCATTGGGTTTGACATCGACGGAGGTTCGGCTATGTCTTCAAATGTTTCAGGGCATGATAGTTGGTGCATACAATGCATCGACGGTATTCAAGATGGCACCACTACATCTCAAATGCGTGCACAACCGTCAGCATCTCCTTCTTGTGTACAGCGGAATTGAGTTCCGGTCCACAAAATTTTTACAACATGCATGCGACCATTTGCCCTCAATTTCCATGATCTTGCAGGATAACCGTGAAAATTGCTTGATCGGAGGTGTCCGTAGCCATGACGTAGTCGATCGTTGGATCGGCTAACCATAGGGTTGGCGTCGAGGTCACAGCATTCTGCAAAGCAGTGAATGCTTCTTGTTTGCTCTCCCCCCATCGCCATTTGTTTTCTCTTTGAGTGAGGTCAGAGAGAGGCACTGGCACTCGGGCGTAATCTCGTACGAAGCGGTGATAGCAATTGTAGAAGCCAAGAAAAACTTGAACATCTCGGCCATTTGTCGGTATCGGCCAATCAGCAACTGCTTTCTTCTTTCGTATCCATGGTCATCTGTCCACCGTTGATAACGTAACCCAAAAACTTGATCGAAAGAAGACCGAAGTTGCACGTCGAGCGTTTTCAACATGAATTCTCTCTTTGTAAAACTTCAAGAACTTTTCAAAGATGTCCGTTGTGCTCATATGGGGTGCGGCTGTACACCACAATGTCATTGAGATACACCCCGATAAAATCATGAAGGTACGGATGCAAAACATTGTTCATTGCCACCATGAACGTCGCCAAGGCATTCGCAAGTCCAAACGGCATGACCGTGAACTCAAAATGCGCGTAGCATTTTCGGAACACCGTCTTCTTGATGTCGGTGTCTGCCACACGGATGTAGTGATAACCGCTGCATGTATCGATTTTGGTATACTTCGAGCTCGTCGGATTTGGTCAAAAATTATGTCTGCACAGGGAAGAGGGTAGCGGTTCTTGATGGCAGCCTCGTTCAATGCCTAGTAGTCGACGCACATACGCATCTCGCGAGTTTTCTTTTTCACAGACAATACTAGTGCAACATATGGTGATGTGGATGGGGGATGAACACTTGACCAAGCATCAAGGTTAGGAGCTTTTTTAACTCAATCAGCACGCGGTTGCTCATCCAAAAGGCCCCTCGAACTGTGGTTCAGCTGCCCGGTTTCAGTTCAATGCGATGGTTGATGTCTTGTATAGGTGGTAGGGTTCTCAGGAGTTCGTCGAGGAAGAAGTCCGCACACTCTTCGATGAAAGGGACAAACTCCTCGCAAACCATTATGAACATTTTTTTATGTCGATGAGGCCAATGAGGCTTATGAGGAAGATTAGTGAGCTGCTACCACTTCCGCTTCTTCCATTGGCTCAAGATGTACGAGTCAGGCATGAGCTCCTCATCGGACACAATGCTTGGCCTCGTTGAGCGATATTGGCTGCACTAGTTGTCGCTTGTTGGTCGCTGCAACTTCCTCTCCTGCTTCCACCTCCGCTGCTCCCGTTGTCGTCTTCCACACAATGTATGGAAGTTATTGCTTGGCGGTATTGATGTCCACATTCATGTCGCCACTACTCCGATCAACCTGGGGATTGTGTTGGTATAGGAATTCTCCTCCGAGAATGACTTTTTACTCACTCATTAGACATAACCTCCAGATCGCTACATCCATGCTACTTATGTTTGTAGTGGTTCTCAGAGTCTCCGTATATGTAGTCTCCTGTCGACGGTTTTTCCTTAAAAAATCCTTGGTTTAGTCTGCAAACCCAATTTTCAAACCATGTCATTGCTTAGGAAACTATGAGGAGGCCCTCCATCCAGTAGTGCCTATACCGTTTTGTAACTGTTGTAACCTCGAGGTTGCAGTTTTAGTAGTATCGCCGGTTGGTCATCCTCTTGCCCGTCTTCAAACTTTGCGATCTCAAAAACCTCTGTGGTATTGTAAGATGTTCATATGGGCGATCGTTCTGTGCAGATCGCTCCTTTTGGGAAAGAGTTGTGCCTCTTAGTCTTGCCACTTGCCGTTTTCCGACTCATTTTTTTCCGACTTCCCCCCCAATTTGGCCTACTACTTGCGTCGGTAGTTGCAAGCGATATGTCCAATTTTTTCGCAGTCGTAGCATATTTGTGTATCTCTCAAGTCGAAGGCTTCCACTTCCATCGCAGTCGAGGACTCCCACGACTTGCTTCTTCTATTCCCATGAAAACTATAGTTGGGAGGTTGCCAGTTGTAGGGTTCCTTGGTCTGAGCATTGTAGTTGACTCTATCGATCCTTTTTGTTGCTATGATGATCCGCGGTAACTCGTTTTAAATGCCAAAGATGGCGAGCGCACGCCGGATATCAAGTTTGAAATTGCTGTTGTAGTGAAAATGGAGCTCGTAAGGGGCGATGTCTGTGCGAGTAAGGATCTCGCAGAATCTCTGTATGTACTCTGTCATGCTTGTCTACTAACAGAGTCATTGGAGCTTGTACCAAGCATCGTACGTTTCATTAAGTTGTCCAAACTGTGTAAGAATTGTACACAAGAATTTGCTCCAGTCAGTTGGTGGCATATGTGCGTATTACCATTGCGGGTTGATCTGCTCCAAGGGTAGAACGAATGCGATCGACGATATGAGACGGACGCCGTTGGCCATCTATGAGGCCCCACCAGTCTCTTGCTGCCGTTGGATGGCTTTTAGGTCAGACCACAAACTTAGTATCGTACCACGAAGAAGCGCGGCCACGAGGTCAATTTTCTTTCGGTCATCGTTGACCCCAGCAGCGGTGAAGTACACCTCCGGACTTGTCAGCCACAGTAGAACCGTTAGTCCTTTTGAATTTGCAGGATCAAATACTTCAAGAGGGGTCGGACGAATCTTGAGTTTGTTTGAGAGTTGAATATTCCTCTCGAAAAGCACAACCTCCTGTGCACTTGCGTTGCGAAGAGCCTCGATCGCGTTGCTGAGTTGTTAGAGCAGATGGCTGTTAATTCCTTCGAGTGCAAAGGAACGGTTTGCCAGTTCCTTGTTCATCTGCGCCTGTCATTTGTTGCCACCCGTTGTTTCCACTACAGACATTGAGGATGTTATTAGGGATGGCTGATTTACCGCCGTTGGATCCGTGACTCGGTTGGTCGTCAGAGCCGTCATGGTTGACCCAGCTGCTACATAGCCTGCGACGCCAGCGTTCGCTACCACTTCGGGGTATGCATGAATAGGTACGTTCTGCTTCTCCATCGCCGAAGTTGTCGCTGAAGACCCGATGCTGGTTGTTGGATGCGCTCACGCGTCTTGAATCGTAGTTGCAAAGTCTGCAAATTCTTGACGTGTGAGATGCCCTAACGGCTTGTGCGAGGTAGTCCTCTTGATGGGTAAAGCAGTCAAATGCCTCTCCACCATCGCTGCACTCTGATGCCAAGTGTTATGCCAAACGGAGCATACATGGAAAACAAGAAGAAGTTGTGAGGCACATCACGGTTTCAGAATTGGGGACGAGTGTTGAGCTGCAAATGAGACGTAGTTGGGATCGTCAAGTTGATTGTCGAGCAACTCGTGTGGAGTCACGTTGTGAGTGGTCTGATTGAGAAGCTGTTTTGAGAAATCAGGGGGCTTCAAAGATCAACTGCAAAGTTGTGACATGCATCTTTAGAAACATCAAAACAACTCAATGCGTCAAGAAGTCAACCTAAAGATCGTGAAACTTCTGTCGATGATTCTCGAAAGTGGTCGAAGTTGTCAGAAAGTGCGAGAAGGATTGTAAGAGGGCGAGGAAAGTTGGCAGAATTACCGTCGACCATTGGAGTGAAGATCGAGTTCTTGTTGCGCTGTGGGTTATGTGTGTAATGACAGAAATGCCCACTCAGAAAGATAAGGGACTCGTGTACGTCTGGTACGTAACAGGAGTTAAGTCTCCCAGCATTTTTTTGCACACACAAGAAAGATCTTGGAGAAATTTGAAAGTGACCAAATATCCGCCGATAGTACTGCAAATCAATAGTAGATGGGCTATTTGCCCGAGTCGGCTATGTTTTCGTACAAAAGCACCCAAGGAAGATAGGCAGCGGGTTGAAAATGTGCCAGTGCAAAAGATGTTTACTGAATGTGTCCATGGCACATTAAAACAAAAAAAGAACAGGGTTTTGGAATGGGCACTCTACAGTTTTGGGTCTCATGATGGGAATACAGAAATGAGCACTTTCTGGATGGGCACACAGTGATGTCAGGAATAATGTAGTTATCTAAAATCTTCAGCTTCTCATGTTAAAATGTATAAATGTTAAATGTCGAAAAAAACATTCTCAAACATCAAAATGTAATTCATGCACAAAACATCTACCTTTTTCACGTACCACCACATCAGCACATGAAACATTTACCATTGCAATCTGTTTTNTGCTTGAGCCGAGTGACACATGCAGGGTCGTTCTTGGAGTGGCTTCTTAGAGAAGTCTGAGGGCTTCCAGAATATCGAATTGCGTCTTTGTAAAAGTCTAGCGCCGTTGAGAAGTCGACCGAACAATATCAAAACATCAGTATGGTTCGCGATAACTTTGACAATCTCTCTGGAATGTGGCCGAAGTTGTTAGAAACCTCCAGAATGGAATACCGGAGGTCGGGATAGGCGGCTAAAATACCCTCAGCCAATCGGCATAAAAATCTTGAAGTTTTTGTGTGATGTATTACGAATACAATGAAAGAAATTCCCGCTCATCGTTGAGGAACTTGTGCACTTCAGGGATGTAACACTTCTCCCCGTTTAGCCACAACGTCGCAGCGTGTTATCAGAATTTGGCCGGTGTCGACAATTGTAGCCATCGGTAAGGTGATTGACATCTCAAAGGTTGTCATAGGGCTCTCAACTGTTGTGCGCGGCGACTTAAGCATGCCACTTGACCAGATGCTTGGTCATTGTCCCACCACGTTGATGTCCGAGGATATCTTGAATCACGTACTTCATATTCGCGTCAACTTGCATTGGAGGTTGTGGTGCGATGTCTCTGCCGGAGAAGTTTGTGTTGGGATCCGAAAGTGCTTGAGCTTGCTGATTTGGAAGATGGGACGAATTGCCATGCTATCAGACATGCGAAGGCAAGTGACGACAAGGGTTTACATTTGCTCCATCAGAAGTGGTCCCAACTAACGGGGTTTGAGTTCCGTAAAGTCCTGCCCTTGGAGTTTGATTTTTGATGAGCTAAGGAGGACTCTATCGTGAGCGCTGAGCACATCACCACTGCAATGTCGGTTGGCCGCTCACTTCATGGCTCCTTTTGTATTTGCGAGTATCTATCGTGTTTCCTCCTAGACGCTTGAGAAATCCTTGCAGTGGATGTGGACTATAGGAATGCTGCTTCAGCTGTGCAATCCTACCAGGTGGCGGGAAGTTTGTTATGCACCANAAGGATGGCATCGTAACCCTTGAGAGCAGCCCATTACAAAACCCATGCTGATATCGACCCACGCCTCCATTGGAATAGGAACTGGTTGGAGTAGATTGAGTGGCCTTGTGCATCGAGATTTTTATCTCTGATAGGTATCGCACGCTTTGGTGAAGGCTGTCACGTTGGTCTACATCTTGTCCCACATGTAGTGTTTTGCCTACTTCTTAAGCGTCTTGTCCTTGTCGAAGTGTCCACCTGGACTGGTGTCATGGCATTCCTCCAATAGCACTCTCCTTACTTCCTTTTTCGGTGAAACGATGATGTGGCGAGTGAAACATTGTCGTGAGTATGGGTCATTGGACCAGAACTTGGTTTTGTCGTACCCGTATAACTCCTCGTAACCATTCACGAACAGCCTCGGGAGGTACGGGTTTCCCTTGACAAGAAACACGTTGATCTCAGCCATTAAATCTGGTCATCGACTTAGAGCATCCGCTTGACTAGCTTTTCTTGAACGGTACTTGATGACATAGTCGAAGTTGGACTCGTGGAACCCCATCCATCGAGTTTGTCAACAGCTAAGATTTGGCTGAGTCTTGAGATAGCTTAACGTGTGGTAGTCTGTGTAGACGATGCATCATCGGTATTCCAAGTAGCTCTGCCACGTCTTGAATGTGTGCACGGCTACAAGCATTTAGTTTTCCTATGAAACGTAATTGAGTTTTGGCGCGCAATATTCTTGACATATACGCGACGCGTTGTTCCCCACCACCATTCACTTGGAGATAAATAGCGCGATCGGACCTGTTGTTGGCCATGATATAGTCCACCATTGGATGTGCTTATTGCAAGGCCGGCACCGAGGTCAGATTGTTTCTTAGTGAGTTGAAAACTTCTTGTTCGTTGTCCCCCCAATTCTACTCAATAAATTTTTGAAAAAGATCGGTGAGAGGCGCTGACACTCGAGCACAATCCTTTAAGAATCAAAGGTAATAGTTACAGAANAGAACCTTTTAAAGATGTCCAATTTGCTCAAATTTGGTGATGTTTCACACCAGGATGTCGTTGAGGTACACGATGACAAAGTCATCAAGGTATGGCAAAAAATGTTGTTGATCACCGCCATAATGTTGTAGGGGCGTTTGTGAGTCCAAAAGGCACAACTTTGAACTCAAAGTGTCCGTATCGGGTGCGCAATGTTTTCTTCTCAACGTCCACATCAGATATGTGGATCTGATGATAGCCACTATGGAGGTCAATTTTGCTGAAAAATTGGGCCCCACAGAGTTTTTCAAAAATTTTGTTCGCTTTTAGAAGAGGGTAGAAATTCTTGATGGCGATGTCGTACAATGCTCAGTTGCGCATGCACATCAGCATCTCTCTAGTTTTCTTCGCGCAAGATTACAAGTGCCACGTGTGGAGACATGGAAGTCCTCATAAACCCCTGACCAAGCATCTTGTCCAGCTCGTTTAGTTGATTCAACTCGTGATCACTCATCCGACAGGTCCCCTTCACCTTTGGTCTATTGCTTGGCTTCGGGTCTATCTGATAGTCAATGTTCCACTGCGGAGGTAGTTCTTGGAGTAGTTTCACAAGAACAATCCCTTCAAATTCCTTGATGAGTGTTGTAAAATCTTTTGGTATGGTTGTGAACTTCTCGGGTGTCGAGGCTGATGTGGTCACCTTGGGGGCTGCGATTTCTACGGCTTTTCCTACCTCCACGTGGACTAGCCACACTTGGGTTCCGTGTTTCTGGTATCTCCTGGCCACGTCCAGAGATATGAATTGGTGTTTGGTGGCTGTCATAAGTTCCTCTACTGCTTCCACTTCTGCTAATTCTCGTAACCGCCGTTGCATCGTGGGTTGTTTGACCACAAGTAGATGTTGTTATCAACCAACGATGTTGATGTAGGCCAATGCGCTACTGCAGACCAACTTCAAACTATGTTGGTACAGGAAACATTGCTCAAGGATGATTTTTGGTTTCTCATTCAAGAAGTTCTCTAGATCGTTATGTTGTATAGATCTCATATTTGCAATTGGAGTGTTTTGTGAAGTTGACAGATCTATAGACATACATTGACGGTTCTTCCTTCAAACAATTCCGGTTCAGTTCACAACCCCAGCTTCAAAACCATTTTGTTTCTTGCAAAGTTGTGAGAAGCTCCTCGATCCAGCTGTGCCAGTACCGTTGTGTTGCTTTTACAATCCCTCTATCGTACTTGTAGCGGTATTGTTTGCTCATTATCCTCATACCCCTTGTCAAACTTTGTGATCTAAGGAACACTCGTCTGCAGCAATGTGAGCCGCTCAGATGGGCGATCAGCCGGCATAGAATCATCCGACCGGACAGTAGCCTCATCTTCTACTCCTATCCTTTGTCGTTTCTCAACTCATCAATTTTTCTCTGTAGCTTCCCCTCCCTCCTTTTTGGTCTGTTGATGACGTTTCCGACTATTGCACGAGATATGGCCCCGCTTCTNCTCATCATCCTCATACCCCTTGTCAAAGTTTGTGATCTAAGGAACACTCGTCTGCAGCAATGTGAGCCGCTCAGATGGGCGATCAGCCGGCACAGAATCATCCGACCGGACAGTAGCCTCATCTTCTACTCCTATCCTTTGTCGTTTCTCAACTCATCAATTTTTCTCTGTAGCTTCCCCTCCCTCCTTTTTGGTCTGTTGATGACGTTTCCGACTATTGCACGAGATATGGCCCCGCTTCTCACAAGTCCAGTAGAGCCACTGACGGCGTTGATCAATGACGTCAATCTACATCAGAGACGAGGTTCCCATCAACTGAAGCTTTCCTCCACAACATGAAGAATTGTGGCTTTGGGGTCGGTAGCCATTGGATTCCTACATCGGAGTGTTGTAGTTGGCGCTATCGGTGTGAGCAGCTGCTGCGATCATTCACAGAAGGTTGCCTTGGATGCCAAAAATTGTAATTGCTCGCTGAGTGTCTCCCTTGAGGCCGTTGTTGTAGTAGAAACAAAGTTTCTCCGGGGTGAGGTTGCTACAAGAGATGATTTTGTGGAAACGCGGCATATATTCCGTCATGCTGGACTGCTGACTTAGGTCTTGAAGCATGTATCGTGCCTCGGAATTCTCGTTCAACTTCCTAAAGTAAACAAGGGTAGCATGTGCAAAGTCGCTCCACGTTACTGGTGTCATGAGAGAGTCGTGGCACGTCAAATTCATTTTCTCAAGAGGTTGTACACATGCGGTCAACAATGTGGGAGAATTCTTGAGTGCCATTGATCTGGCTCTGCCAATCTCCTGCTACCATTGAATGATCTTTAGATTGGACCAGCAACTTTAAGCAGATCCTTGCAAAAGCGCGGCCGTGATCTTCATTCATTTGGGCCTTCCATCCAGTGCCTCCCATCATGCCAGGTGTCAAACCAACGGGCAGTGGCAGAGGCAAAGGGTTCACCGAGCCCGAGGGTTCCGTCACCAGGTCGGCCATAAGGTTTGTCAGAGTTGTGCCATTTGTTGCAAAAGCTGCCACTGCTGTCTGGTTCTTCTGAATAGCGTTGGTGTTCACGTGCTGCTAATCCTCCATCATCGGAGTTTTTGCCTGAGACTGCTTCTCGTCACCGGTTTTCCTTGCTGTATTCATCATTGCTTTGGCGAGGTCTGCAATATTTTTGATATGGAGATGCACTAAAAACTCGTGTGAGGTCATCGCCTGGTAGTTGATGCATAGGTTTTTCCTCTAGTGCAGTTGCACTCTGATATCAAGTGTTATGTTGAGCGGAACATAGATGGTTTAGAGGGATGAGATGCAAGACAATTTTATGGAGTGTGACAATGGATAACTTGTATTAAGTAGTAAGTGCACTTTGATGAAAAGTGTCGAGTGCATCGGGCACATATGTACAATGCCAAGAATGAGACCAAGGAACATCTTGGGTCGTTGGCGCTCAAGCCAAACGATGCATAAGAGGTCGCACCATGAGTGGCTGCTTTAAGAAGCTCCACAGAGAAGTGGGGAGGGGGGGCTTTGAGAATACCTAGGCACATCTTTTCAAATGTCTAGCGCCATTGAGAAGTCAACCGAACAATATTGAAACATCGATATGGATTGTGATACTTCTGTCGATCATTTTGGAATGTGATCGAAGTTGTCAAAAAATTCTAGAACAGAACATGGGAGGTCAGAGCAGGTGGCCAAAATTTCCTCGGCCGGTCGGCCGAGGAAATCTTGAAGTCATCACGCAATGGATTACAAATGTAATGAAAAAAACCCACACATGGAGTTAAGGGATTTGTGCACGTTAGGGATGTAACACCCAAGAAGCTGATGCGTAGCAAAAAGTGGAATGTACACAAGAGGGGGATCAAATATGTAGGGTCAATTATAGGCATTTGACAAGAATCAAGACTGCCTCCTCATAAGGAAGGAGAGCCAATGCACCTGTACCCAAAGGGCCACTTTTTAGGATTTGGTAGATTGATCAAACATAAATGGTGGTGCAGNAGAAACCATAGAAGCCTTTTCTCGTGCTTGTTGACCATTTCTTGAAGATGAACCGATTGCATCTTGCTAGTTTCTGGGAGTGTTCTTTGTTGGGGGAGAAATGCATGACACTCATTTTTTTAGATGCTTCTAAAAATCATCTTGTTTTGGTTAGGCTCATTATGGGCACATAAAATGGTTTTTAATTGAGCGTTTCCTTTTCCCATCCTCTCAACAAGGTAGTGAGTGGACCCCAACTATCAGGTATGACCATGGAGAGGGACATCACCTACAAGTATGTGTAGTTTGTCCACTGCATGTCGATTCTTTAAGCGGTGAGAGACTCAATCTATTGCATGGTAGAGATGACTTCATCTCTCTCCTCAATTCTCACTGTGATGGGCCTCTTCATCCAGAATATTTTCTTGTGAGGGTCATGGACTAGTGGACAATACAGAGTTCATGCCGGACTTTGCCTGTCAACTTGTTTCCCTATGAGGTAGTCCCACTACAACTCAGTTTAACCAGACACCAAGAGCATGACTGCCTCTGTGGTCTTCTTGGCAAAGGCATGCTTCTTCTGTTCATTTCTCTCATCTATTTTAGAATGTCCGTTCCTATCATGACCTCCAAGAGTCTCTCATGTGCAAGATGGATATCAAAGGGCCACCTCTGTAGGGAAAACCTAGGGCTTGCAACATGCTTTTGAATGTGCTACATGTACCTCTTCTCTGCCATTGTGAACTTTACTGCTCTGAAAAAAATTCAAAATTTGCATGAACTTGTCCGCAAAGAAGTCCAGTGTGCAGTGGAGGGCTGAATTTCATAAGGATGGTCACAGTCATCGGATCATAAACCTGGTCAGGTAGTGTGTCTCTGACGTGCTTGACCTTCCTGATGGTTCCCATCTTCCTTGTAGGCAAGTTCTAAGGTTAAACGTGAGCCTTCTTGATTCATGTCATGTGAATTAAAGTTAAGAGAGAAAGTCACATTTGCAAAGAGAAGAGAGCAATTTTGTGTGAGTTGTTGGACATAGATAGCATTAACAAAGAACAAATCTTCTCACTTTTTTTTAGTTCATTACGCTATGCATGAATCACCCAAGTCCAGTCCAATTTGCACTTGCTGAAGCGCGGTCCCACCCACCACAGAAACGACTAACACCTCCTATGGAGTGCACTCACCGTGGTTCCTTTCTCCATGAAAAAACATGATTTTTGGAGACACAAGCCCGTTTGCACATGATGGAGTGGTTCCCTGCACTATTGTGATGCAAATTGGAAGCTTTCATGATGATTTTGGTGGTAGGAATTGACAGGATTTGAAACCTTTCCGCGGACCTGGAGTTGAAGATTTTGCCGGAGTTCAAGATTTGACTAAATCCCTTAGGAACAAGCCATTCTACAGACTTACAAACTCCAAGGCCAAAATGCGGGCCCTAGTAACAGCCTACAATAGTAGATTTAGGGAAAACATCGCTGGATGACTTCATTTGAAAGATCATTTCACCACATTTGTCTTCTTACTCACGTCCAGTGAAAATCCTGGCCAAGTCCTTGAGACGCCCGTGCACACCCAAAACTTGAAAGCTCGTAACTTCCTCAACAATTCAGAAAACTCGGCATGTGGAGTTATGCCAGATTCATCAACTCGAATCATAGATGGGTTGGTTGCACTCTATGAGCTGCTAAAGAAAAAA
>SZWC01013474.1:9545-22808 GCA_023375785.1 Penium margaritaceum | reverse complement strand
TAGCTCCATCTTGTTGGTCAGCATAGCTAGCGGCCTCCACCCTTTAGGCTGGACTGTCTGTACAACAACTGAATTTGACGTCCCAAACCCCCTATGGTCACTTTCCATGAATTCTGCCTAGCAGAAATACTGTTCACTATTACAGCGTTCAGATGGTGCCCCCTGCCATGCTTCAATATGTGTGAGTTGTGAGCTTGCTTTAGTACTCGTTGACTACCCCATCGGCAACCAAGATTCGGGCTCCCATGAGTTTTCATTCACCTCAACAACCGGCCAAATCAACGAGGTATTCCCCAATAACAATTGAAAGGAGTGTATGCTCTCTGCACTAGAGTAGGTAAAGGACCTCGTATTTGTCATCAACAGTAAGGACTACCAATGGTAGCTAAACGGTTCTTTATGTTGTACATGGAGTCAATAAACTCACATGAAAAATTTCATGTATCTTCATACACATTGAAAACAACAATCTATATGCCATTGGCCCGATACGCGCAAAGATGGGAAACAACTCAATCCACTTTGGCAGAGTTTATCACACCATTGGCGAATTCAGCTGAAGGTTCTTAGTGCTAAGCAACACCTTGTCACCAATTTCAAAAGAGAGCTTACAGGGAGTTTTGTCGGTAAATACTTTTTGTCGTTGTCGAGCCACTTGAAGGTGACCCTTTGCCTCTAGTAACAAGGAGCTCATGCAGCTGGCAAAGGCTTGAGCAGAAGGAAACTTTTCTTCTACACTCCCACTCTTCACAAATGAGGACACCACTAGATGACAACCACTAATAAAAAAAAAGGTGTAAATTGAGTGGACACGTTCATCAGGTTGTCCATGGAAAACCGTGTCAGTGCTAGGCATTTGTCCTTATCATCCATTCCAGGGTCCATGTACATGTGGAGCATCTGCTCTAGATTGCAATTCATGCATTTTTTTGTCCAAATATTTGAGAGTGAAATGCTATTGATTATTGAGACTGGCTGCTTAAGTGTACGTGCATCTTTTTCCAGGACTTAGTAACAATTTTTCTATCTCGGCCGGAGATAATGTGCAATGGCAAGCCATTGAATTTTATGATATCCTAAAAGAATAGATGAGATGTCTCCTACACATCAGTGGTTGTAGAAATGACATGTGCCATCTTCGTAAGAAGATCCACAACCACTTGTCTTGCATCGTGGCCATGGGTCGTGTTTGGTAGACCTGTACTAAAGTCTATATTGACTCACTCCCATGAAATTCCCGGGATGGGAAGCTGTTGGAGGATTCCAACAGAAATTTTCTACTAGCCTTGTTCCGAAGACATGGGTTGCATGTCATGCAATACTTGCGGACATTGACACTCCATCCTAGCCACCAATAGAGGTCCGAGAGTGTATGTCCCATTCATTCAGTTCCCACATCACCTGCCACTGACTGGTCGTGGAACTGGGAGATAATCTTTGCTCGAAGGTCTCCTAACTCTGGCAGAATGGCTTGTTCTTTGTACTATTAAGTTTTCATAGCATCCAATAATCCATACTTGTCCACATTTTTATTCTTGAAACCAAGAATCTATATGGTATCCCATCCGGATCTTGTTGAAAAAACCATTGTAGTGGATAATCTCTCAAGGTGGTTGCCACAAAGGTTCAACGGGTCTAGTCCTTACACTATAGTCTTCACAATGGTCATAAAATACCCACCTACCTCGATGGTTTCTTTACATTCCTTTAGGTTATCGGGTGGGTGGATCGGCCATATTGATACGTCCTGGCTGATAATCCCACATGAACAAGAAACAACTGAAGCATTTGCTCCAATGCGCTTTTCATCTTGACATGTTCGGTTGCATTTAGAAAACACCAATGGGTCATGGTCAGTCACGAGCATCACACCTCCCTTAGTGCTGTTGAGGTGGAAACGCCACATCTTGAAAGCGTATACCACTACAAGGAGCTCTTGGTCACCAATCGTGTACCGCATCTCCGTGGGGATGAGCTTTTGGCTCTCATACGCAACTGGATGATAATTCTGTATGAGGACTCCTCTGAGTCCTACTACCATTGCATCACATCTCACCTCCCACCATTACAATGGGTCCATAAGAGCTTACATGGCTGTTGCATGTAGAATTCTTTGCAGTCTGATGTCCATTCCGAATGTACATGTTTTTGCGTTAGCCTATTTAGGGGAGTTACCAAGGTTGAATACCCTTGCACATATCATCAAAAGTAGTTCACAAGGCCAAGGTAATTCCTAATCTTCTCAATTTTTTCTGCATACAGCCAGTGCACAACGGCCAGTCCACAATTGCTAGGACCTTTCATTGGTTCACATGGATACCATCCTTGTCGACTACGTGTACAAGGCATTTGAGCCCATCTTGTACAAACTTGCACTTGCTTACTTCCACATACAACTTCTGTTCCCAAAAGGATTGTGAGGACTTCCCGTAGATATTTTATGTGCTCTTCCAGGATGTTACCCACTTAAACAAAGATGAAATGAACGAGTTTTTTGCAAAAGTTTAGTTCATTTCTCCTTAGATGGTTGCCAAGGCGATTGTAAGCACAAAGCACAAAATCCGGAGCTTTTAATGTCCCATGTGCATTTGAACTGTTTGTTTAATACATCATCTTTTGTTATGCGGATTTGATGGTATTCTTAAGACAAATCCAAGGGGAAAATGCCTTTTCCCCTTGAAGTTGGTCGAACAGGTCCTTAATCCGTAATAAGGAGAATAAATTTTCACCATCGGCTTGTTCACCATCTTGTAGTCTATGCACATATCTAAACCATCATCCTTATTTTTCACAAAAAAAATCCGTATCATACGGCAAGCTACTCAGCCCGATCCATCCTTTTACGTGGCACTCTTTGATTTGACGTTCATTCTCTCACCTATGTATTAGACTAAAGCAATACATGGGTCTGAAAAGGAGGAGTTGTCTCCGATTACAGTGGACTTGTGTCATCCACGCGTCCTTCTGGTAGAAGTCCATCCGGGGGAGTCTTGGAATACATCCAAGAACTCCGCCAATAGAGATTTGATCTCTTGTGGCATGTCTATTTTCACTTCATCCTCCACTTTTTGTAGCTGAGCCAAGAAGTATCAAAAACCTTGTCAAATACGTCTCTTCACCTACATCGTAAACAAGTTGACATGGAGTTAAAGTTGGGTCGATGATGTTTTCATACGCAGAATCAATACAAAGCAACGTTGTCCCTTGCCAAGGATCAAGCACTTTAATTCAAAGCACATCAGATTCTTGTTTTGCGGGAGCCAAAGAGCACCTAGCACCGCGAAAAATGTGTCAAGAAGAATAACTACCTTCAACGTGGCACTTTGTGTATAACTTTGAATGCAAGTTTTTGAATTGCTGGTACCGATAACGCGTGCCATACGGTTGTCACCGAAAACAACTACGCAATCAGATAACTCATACTTCAGACCCATCCATCCAATAAAGTCAAGGTAAACAAAAGATTCATCCCCTCCAGTGTCAGCTAGCACATTTGCGGAAGCACCTGCTAGGTACCCTTTGAACTACATCACCATGTTACCTCTACTTTTTTTAGTGAACAGACTCGATGACACAAGGTCGAGTTTTTGGTAAATACGGAATCGGTATGGCACGCATTGGAACTCCCATAAATCATCAACTTGAGTTCGCATCATGTGGCTACATATTGATTTGGCTGGCAGCTTCCAGTGTCTAAACTTG
Source organism: Penium margaritaceum (assembly GCA_023375785.1). NCBI lineage: Eukaryota > Viridiplantae > Streptophyta > Zygnematophyceae > Desmidiales > Peniaceae > Penium > Penium margaritaceum. The sequence goes on along the minus strand of SZWC01013474.1, from coordinate 19,106 downwards.
ACTAGGTTGAAATCATCAACAAAAGGTAATGCGAAACGTGATTGAACTCAATCAGCTGGCACTTTGAATGTTTGACTAGTTCAAAATTCTATCTTGTTCTCTGCCCTCTCGTTGAACCGCATCCTACACTTACGGACCAAAATTGCCTACTTAATCTTGTGTCTCCAGACAAGATGCATGATCAGATATACTTAGTGGTGGCAACACCAACCATTGTGCAAGAATTGTGCGACGCGTAGATTGGAGGAAACAATCTCAAAGTGCCATCCAATTTTTTGCACTGTTCAAGCATTCAAAAAATTTCACATCCTTGGCTGAAAACATGAATCCAGACTCGTGATCCATGTTTACCCCTAAGTGGTCCCCACTAACGTCACTCAAGGGTGGAAAAAACCCGCACCATGGCTTTGTCTGTTTCCACTGCTAGACCCATTGCTATGACCATGACACTATCCACGACCATGTCCATGGCCTCCTGTTGTACCATCCCCACAAGTTGCTGCAGTTGCAAGCAATGCCGCGGCCTCTGGCCACCATAAGCACCCTCAGGTCACTTCACCCTAATGTGACCAGACGACACATATTTGTGGTAGAGGCCCTCATGGAGGGCTGTGTTGTGACGCTCATACACCTCTTATGGCTCGTCGGTGTTGCATTAGGGCTTGTGGTTGGGGGCCTTGTACCTAACAGTCTTCTTGACTGGGGAGCTTGTGAACTACTTGCTCTTAACACCATCTTGCTACCCGGCCGTCCTCTAGCCCTTGTAGCTTTCATGAGTATGTCGCGACCTTTTTGTGCATGTGTGTTTGGCTGTGCATCCAAGTAGTGCTTTGAGTTTGAAAAATACACTTCATTTGTGTAGTCTTGCAATGCCATTTAGCTTGCCAAAGCCTGGTCCATTGCCGTAGTGGTAGTCATGTCTTTTACCTTCTCTCTGGCAAGACCATCATGCAAGTTCTCCAGCAGCAATCATTATAGGTACTTGAAGGTGTGGGTCCCATCACCCTCAATGAAGCTTTCAACTTCCTCCATAAGTGCAATGAACTCACTCAAATAGGCCTCGAGTCAGCCACCCAAATTCTTGAAGTCCTTGATCTTGTGGAAGGCGCGCTGCACCTCCTCACGTTGTGTGAACCGGGTGCGTTGTGCTAGCCTCGACCGGATGGTGTAGGCACCAACTGGTAGCAACGGCCAACAAGGGGATGCCGGTGCACACCTTCCCGGTGTTGTGGAGGCGTAGGATTGTCTTGAGGGAGCACGGGAACACGTGTGGCACAGTGGGAGTAAACTGTGTTTGTTATCCAAGTGTCAATGTATAAGACTATATGTACATGATGGCACATCCTAGGCGACCCGGGGTCACCGAGTCGTGCGCGGGTTCGTATGGGCCAGGGATGAGTGGCGTTATTTCCCTAACATCAGGTAGCTTATCTTCTCAGCTTTCCAACACACCAAGAATTGCATAATTCTTTGGAGGAACGGTCGAGATATGGCCATTCCATGAACCACGACAATCTGCTGCTAGCAGCACCACTACCAGAAGTGACAGCCACCCGAAGCACCCTTTCGGGTAATAACACATCGGAGCGCCATTCCAAAGTGCCCTTGGCCCTCAATGATCCTTGACTTATTGACTATCGGGGTCCTAAGGAGCGCTTCGGCCTTGTTGGGTTTTCTGAGGGTCGAGCCTTGGTCCTTGGGGATGAATTCCCATCACATGTTTTCCCATCGGCCGGTCCAACCTTTGGCCGGGCATAACTTCCTCAATTCTTGATGGATCGACCCTGTTCTTGGGTTGATCTCGCACGGGTTTTCCTGTAGATTCAAAATCCATAGTCAATTTTTACATGCAAGGGAGCCTCAAGCCGTAATCAGTGCCGTTGGCACTGTCCGGCTTACACTACCCCCCCGTTTAGGAGTCAGCCGTCCTGGTTCGCAATTGGTACTCCCGGAAGATGGCATTCACGCCGCAAAATTTGAATTTGCGAGCAGGCTCCCATGAGTTGTGAGCCGCATTGTAGCCCTTCCACTTGATGAGATACTCCCATCCACGGCCATGACAACGGTGGGCAAGGATGGCCTCCACCTCAAACTCTTGCGCGCCCTCGATGACCACATGAGGGGGAGGCTCAGAACTGCGGCCCGGAAAATGCTCGTCCGGATCATGGTAGAGCTTGAGCTTGGAGATGTGGAACATGTCATGGACTGGCATGGAAGGCAGAAGAGCCAACCGCGCCACCACGGGTGTCCGCATTTCAAGCACCTTGAATGGACCAAGCCACCGGGGTTTCAACTTGTCCAATCGGTCCCTGCAAAGCTTGACATGCACCATGTTGAGAAGCAAACAATCACCAACTTTGAGCATTGCTTCGACGCGTCAGCGGTCCGCTTGCACTTTTTCATGCTCTTGCACCTTCGCCAATGCATGCCGCGTCGCTGCCCAAATCTTCTTGAAGTCACGTGTAGTAGACTCCACCACGGGCAGGTTTCTTGCGACGTGCAAACCGAGGGGCGTGGCGGGGTACGTTCCATTCACCACCTCAAATGACGCCTTGCCGGTGGATGCAGACGTGGCGGAGTTGTACGCTAGTTCAGCAACCGGCAACCGCTGTTCCCACGCTGTCTCGTCCGGATCACCAACTGTATGGAAGAGCTGCTCCAGTTTCTGGTTTGTCCGCTCCCTCTGTCTGTCAGTTTGGGGATGAAAGCTGGTCAACAGCTGCACCTTACTGCCATACCGCTCCATGAGTTCTTGCCAGAGCTTACTTGTGAAGCGCAGGTCACATTTTCTCTCAATGGACCACGGCACGCCATGGAGATGCACCACGTGCTCGAGGAACAGCCGAGCCGTACCTTCCGCGCTCACCATGATTCAGCCACCTCTGACGACATGGTGGGCCAACAAAAGAAGTGAGCCGCCGTCTTCAATGTCTTGTCAGCAGAGAAGTGGCCGCTCTAGCCACTGCCATGGCACTCCTCCAAATTCAGCTACCAAAGCGCCGGCACTACAGCAACCACCACCTGTTGCGTGCCGTGCCATCGCCAATACGGCGCATTAAAGAAAAAATTGTTAAGCGTCGTACTCCCCATGCACCTCGTATCCCTCCATGAAGAGCTTCACAAGGAAAACATCCTTGTGGATGGCGAGAGACACGGCCTCCATCATCAGGTCCGGTCGCCGTGAGAGTGCGTCGGCTGGGTTGATGAGACCCAGCCAGTACAGGGTCTCGTAGTCAAAGTGCAACTCGAGGTACTCCACCCAACGCGCTTGACGCCGGCTCAGGTTTGGCTGGGTCTTGGAGCATTTCAACGCGTGGTGGTCCATGTAGACCGTGCATTTCGGTGCCTCAAGGTAGCACTGCCAGTTCTTTAAGGCTGAGTCCACGGCGAGCATCTCTTTGTCAAGGGCGGCGTAGTTCAGGTCCGCCCTACACAACTTGCGTGAGTAGTAGGCAACCGGCTACAACCCGTTGCTTAAGTCCTGCAAAAGGATCCCACCAATGGCCAGGTCTAATGCATCCATCGCCGTTTCAAACTCACAACCGTTGTCGGCCAAGTGCAAGGCCAGCGTGGAGGTCAGAGCCTTTTCTAGATTCTCAAAGGCTTCTTTTTTGCTAACTCCCCTAATCCACTCACGATCCTTGCGAGTGAGATTGGAGAGTGGCGTTGACACTCCCGCATAGCCAAGGATGAACCTGGGATAGTAGTTGCAAGGAACACTTGCACATCATGCACATTATGCAACATCGGCCACTCTTGCACGGCCAACACCTTGCGCGGGTCCATGGAAATCTGTCCATTGCCAATGATATGTCCAAGGAATTCAACTTTAACCAACGCAAACTCACACTTAGAGAGCCTTGCAAAGAATTTCTCCTTCCTCAAAGTATTGAGGACCTTCTTCACCTGCTCCTCATGCTCCTCCGTTGTCCCGCAATACAACAAGATGTCGTCAAGGTGAACCACCACAAAGTCATCCAATTACGGCCTGAAGATGTTGTTCATCGTCGCTATGAAGGTGGCCGGCGCATTGGTCAGCCCGAAAGGCATGATGAGGAACTCGTAGTGACCATAGCGGGTACGGAAGGCCGTCTTTTCCACATCATCTGTTGCAATGCAGATCTGGTGGTAGCCGGAACGGAGGTCGATCTTTGTGAAGAAGCAAGTCGCATGGAGCTAGTCAAAGAGCTCCTTGGCTGGTGGAAGCGGGTACCGTTTCTTGATGGTCAATTCGTTCAACGCCCGGTAGTCCACGCACATGCGCATCTCCCCCGTCTTTTTCTACACAAACAGGACAGGTGCAGCACAAGGAGATAAGAACGGGTGGATGAAGCCCTGCTCTGTCATCTCGGTCAGCTGCTTCTTGAGCTCTTGCAGCTACGCGTCGCTCATGCACTATGTTGCACAAACAGGCGGGCACGCCCCAGGTTTGAGGTTCATGCGATGGTCCACATTCCGCTTTGGTGGCAGACCTGCCAAGAGGGTGTCGGTGAACACGTCCTCAAACTCCATACACACCTTCTGAAGCCCCTCGGGTACCGCGGCAAACTTGCCTTGGGCTCCCACCTGCTCACGAGTCACCCCAAGCGCTACATCAGGCGCCACGTCCTCCGGTTTGTCTAAATCATCCTCCATGTCTCGCACGAACACCAAGAAAATATGCTCCCTTTTCCGAATCACGCCCTTGAGCTGCACCAAGTTCATTATCAACAACGCCGATTCCTCCTTGCAAGTCACCGACTGCTGCGACCCTTCCTCCCCGCAAGTCTCCTCCTCCGCGGCCTCTTCCTCGGACCACATAGGCAGGGGATACTCCTCGTCTCCGAGCTTGACCGAGACGGTGCGTGCCTCCGAATTGACGACAGGGTTGTACTTGTGGAGGAAGTCACGACCAAGGATCACATTGTAATCCTGCATCAAGCATACCAAATATACGGTCGTTATGTGAAGCTTCCCCATGCAAATGGAGAGGGGACGGGCCAGGTACCACACTTCAATCATGCCGTCCACTTGGTGAGTGGTCCGCTTCTTACTCGTGAGCGGAAGGCCCCACTTTTGAGCATAATCCATGCTCACAAAACTGTAGCTTGTGCCACAATCCAGCAGAATCCCCATCTTTCCCTTGATGCCTTTCACTCGCGCCTCCAAGAGAAGTGCGGGCTGCTCCTTCTCATACCCTGCGTCCCATGCCTTGACTTCGGAAATCTCCTTAACTGCCGCAAGGCGTTCGGGTGGACGGTCGGCTGACGGTTTGGACTGAGTAGAGCCAGGGATGATGCCATCTACTCCCGGCTCTCCTCGTTTCCCAACTCCTTTTTTGCTTTCTCTGATTTCTTTGTGTCTTGCCTCCCCTTCCCTTGTTCCTTACCCTTGCCATTACCCTTCTTAGGATGCCAGCACTCACGCGCAATGTGGTCAGGCTTGCCATAGTTGTAATACTTGCGCTGTTGCAATACTCCAATCTCTATGGACGTGTCGTCGCTCTCGGCTTGCCTGCTGTAAATACCATCGGAAGAGTTGTGGCTGTTGCCATGAGCCTGTTGCACACGCGAGTTGTACCATTTTGCTGCTGTGATCATTGCCGGCAGGTCTTCGTTGAGGTCGTGCATCACCGTCGCAGCTTGGGCGTCGTTCTTACGGTCGTTGCTATAGTGGAAGCACAATTTGTGGGAGTCAAAACCACAGTTGGCGACAATCTCACAAAACCTGCAGGTGTAGTAGGCGACGCTGCCAGTTTGGCAAAGCCGACGCAGCTTGGCACGCGCATTGTTCCTCACGTCACCCACGGTGAAGCACATGAAGAACAGCTCCGTGAGCTCCTTTCACGAAGTTGGCCATGTTAGGGTAGGGTCGCCATTGCTACAGGTTGGAGTTGATGGGGTTGAGATTCCGGTCGTGCCGCGATGCAGGCGGCCATTGCTGCTCCACTGCCATGTGGATTGTACCGCATCACATCGGCCCACCAATCCAACACCTCCCCTCTCAACAGGGTCACTGCATAGTCGCGGCACGCCTCGTACCTTGAGGTATCCACGCCGATGGAAGTGAATTACAATTCTAATCCGAGAATCCAAGCATGCAGAACTGGCCCATCCTTCCTCGATGGGTCAAACGGCTCCGGCTTGTGCAGGCTTGGGAAGCTCACCGCAGTTCTGTTAGTAGTGGCAACTGCCACTGGTGTTGTCAGGTAACTCTTTGCGAGCTCCTGATTCAGGTATGTGTTTTGCTTCTCAAATAGGTCCATCTCGGCCTGCATGTCAAAGAGCAATTTTTGCAACGATACGGCTGCTGTTACTTTGGCTTGCGTATCAAACGTCGCGGCCATCGGGAATGTGCCGGATGAATTCATCTCTGTGCCTAGTACAACTTCTTCCTCAATGGGTCCTCCGCTTACCGCCTTGTCACCGAGGTGCGTGGTTGGCCTTGGGCACAGATCCACCAAAGAGACAAGATGTGTGCTAGTCTATGCTGACTACCGTCTGGAGAGGTTACCACGTAGATGATTGTGCCCCTGAGCCAAGGGTGGCTCTGATACCAAATGTGAACCGGGTGCGGTGTGCTAGCCTCAACCAGATGGTGTAGGCACCAACCGGTGGCAACGGCGACCAAGGGGAGGCCAGTGCACACCTTCCCGGGGCTGCGGAAGCGTAGGATTCTCTTGGGGGAGCACGGGAACACGTGTGGCACAGTGGGAGTAAACAGTACAAGTTATCCAAGTGTCTACATACAAGACTATATGTACATGATGACACATCCTAGACGACCCGGGATTGCAGAGTCGTGTACAGCTTCGTATGGGCCAGGAATGAGCGTTAGTCCTTAGCATCACATTGCTCATTTTCTCAGATTTCCAATGCACCACAACCTGCATCATTCCGTGGAGGAACAGCCGAGATATGGCCGTTTCTGTGAACCACAGCAATGTGCCACTGGTAGCATCACTAGCGGTGGTGACGACTGCCTGAAGCGCCCTTTGTGGGAAAAACACATTGGGGCGCCATTCCGAAGCGCCCTTGATCCTCATTAACTATCCGGGCCCCAAGGCGCACTTTGGCCTTGTTGTGTCTTCCGAGGGTCGAGCCTTGGCCCTTGGGAATGAGTTCCCATCACCTGTTTTCCCCTCAGCTGGTCTTACCTTTGGTCAGACATAACTTCCTCGATTGTTGTTGGATTGACCTTGTTCTTGCGTCAATCTCGCACGGTTTTTCCTTTAGATTCAACATTCACTGTCATGTTTCACATTCAAGGAAGCCTCAAGCCGTAATCAGTGACGTTGGCACTGTCCGGCTTACACGTTGGTGCACTTGTTGTGCATAACAACGCAAAACGTCTTCCACAGTATAGGCTACCACTTGAGGTTTGACTGCTATGCATCCCACTCCTTGACCACGCACTTGAAGAGATTATCTTCAAGTGATTCCTGGTAAGTTTTCTCCACTAAACAAGTGGAGCCTTGTGGACACGCATAACATGCTCCATGAAATTTAGCCAGTCAGACAGCTTCACACCCTTCTGGAAGATCTCTACACTATGCAGGAAGGACGTTTTTATGATTGGCCCTCATGTCGTCAAGGCAGAAAAGTCCTCACTGACAATACTCATGGCAAGAGCACATCCGACATGTTGTAACCACTGTTGTAACCGCACCTGGGTCACACTTTGCAACCCATTGTCGAGGTCGTCGTATTGGTGGGTTGCCTCGTGAGCGGCCAGACGTTGCAGCTCAAAATCACGGCTGAGGTTCATGATGCTTTGCCTGATGTGGACTGGTAGGTTGGCAAACATGAACCTCAGCTTTGATGTCTTCACAGCCTTGGTGATAGCCTCAAAGGCTTCAGACTATCCGTGCACCTTTATCCACTGAAGGGGGGTACGGTTCGCATACATGCCTTTGAGGAGTCCCACCTTTCAGAGGAAGCTGTCTTCACCAAAGACAAACTATCTCATCGTAGCCACATCATAGGAAGGGGGATCTGCCTCCACTCCTCCAGGTAGTGTCACACCTCCACCATCAGTGTTTAGCTTGAGTCGTCCCTCCACCTCGGTAACCAGCTCGACTAGCTTCTAACAAACAGAGTGAATTGCTTTTGCTGCGTCATCGTCCGACTTGTGCTCGCAAGAAATTCTCGCATGAGTGCTTTTGGCGCCTTTGTTGTTGTCACCAGCCTTGCTGCCCTTGGTAGCTTCTTGCGGTTTGGCGGGCAACTTGCCTCTCTAAAGCGATCAGCTCGAGTGTGCCGCACAAGGATTGTGATGGTTGTAATCCTTGCCACTCTCACCATCATCTTCGTCATGCTCTTCGTTGGGATCCATGTTTGGGTGGCCCTCCTTTAGGGCATCCTCTATCGCGTGGGAGTTGCCCACGTATTCCTTGGCATGCTCATCGAGCACTTTTTTGGCTTCTGCATGCTTCTTGGTGTTGTAGATTTTAGCACGGTTTGCCTTCGGCAGTACGGTTGCCGTTGCTTTGGCAACCGTGCTCATGCTGACGACCCCCAAGATGTGGATTTCAATGAGGGCGTTTGGTGAGGCCGTCACCACCTTGCCCTTGTTAGCCTTGGACGGTCCAGTACTTGCCATTCCTTCGTGCATGCAACTAGCACAGAAAGACCTTTGTGAGGGTCGTTCTAGAATCTCAAAGAGGTGTCTCCTCACGATTGGTGAGGAAATCAATTTTTTTTAGGCCACCGTGGAAAAAAAAAAACCACACCAAAAGAATTTCTATTTTTCCTAGGCTGCCATGGTTGGCACAATCATGTGGCAGAAAAATACTACTCTTCTATGTCGCCATGGTCAGCACATACTCTTTTGATTCAAGCTAAGTTCCTAAGCCGTTGACTCACAACAATAGGTAGCTTACCGAGTCTAGGAAAAAAGAAGCAAATACAAAGAGCAAAATCACAAGGGATTGTGCAATACTCATGAGTGAGAGAAGGGGAGAGGGACAACTCTGATGGAAACTGGGGCAGCCCTCAGGGAGGTGATCAGGCTCACTAAGAGCCGCCTAGGCAGGACCAACTGTTTGTGAGAGGGGGTTGCAGGTTGCCCATACAGAAATTACAGAAGCAAATGTAGGTTTTCAGGGAACGCGAATGTCTGAATCAAATCTTGAGTGAGAAAGTATATTAGCACAGCTTTCTAACGAGCTTAAGTATGCCTCATTTGGCACATGGAGCTGGAAGAACCATTCTCTCAAAGTTCACCTCCTAGCACACTCCTAGCCTAGCGGGATGAGCGGCAGTCACACTCTCACACAAGAGAATTACCATCCCTGCCATGTGCACAACCAATAATCTTGGTTGGGACCTTCCTTGAAGCTCCCTGAAGGTCCTCCTGCCACCTTTCTACCTTGAAGGCTGCTCCAAACCTCCCTGGCCAATAATTGTGGCCGTCATTGGTGCTGGTAGTGCAGGAGCCGTCACTTGAATCGGACCCATTGCCACCAAACCTTGAAAATCCATATCTTCCTCAAACGGACTCCGAATCGAGTTCCGTAAAGTGCTAAAGAACCAGCAAAACATTCTCTATTTGCTTTGTGACCTGATGATTTTTATCGAGCAA